>JBBBWG010032863.1:76890-115191 GCA_037176905.1 Azolla pinnata
AGAATCAACACCATCATTTAAATGTTTAATCAAGTACATATACACACATATAGAGAGATTACAAATGCATATGACCTATTGGCAAGTACTCCTACTGACTTGGACATGGATAATCATCCATCGTTTTGTCTAACATTCAGATTGATCTTGAATCCTACCATGTGTAATCAAGAGCACAAGTCATTCTGGAAGTCTATAACGTGTGCTCAATCAAGTACAGAATCAACACCATCATTTAAATGTTTAATCAAGTACATATACACACATATAGAGAGATTACAAATGCATATGACCTGTTGGCAAGTACTCCTACTGATTTGGACTTGGATAATCATCCATCGTTTTGTTAACATTCGGATTGATCTTGAATCCAACGAGAAAAACGAAAATCGTACTACACAATCCTACCTCTTTCTTTTTTTCCCTTAAATTTAGCCTCACCCAAACCCATGTTTTCCTCTCCATGTACAAACATCCAAATCTACACAAAACACTCAAATCTACATATAGACAGAGAGATGTATTCAAAAGGCGGCAGTTGTACCGCCAACAATGGCTGCAATGAGGGAGAGAGTTGCCTGAAAATAACAAGGAAAAAGAAGAAAAGCCCACCAAAGAGTAAAACATCATCCTTAGTGAGGCTACAAGATGAAGAAATGTATTCAAGTTTTGTTTTCTCTAGCGACACAAAAGAGGTAAGAAACCATAGTTGACAAGGAAAAACCAGAGGTAACAAACCGTAGCTGACAAGAAAAAACCAGCTACTTACAGCTATTGCGCAGCAGGTAAGACCGACCCGTTCACGAGGATCTGGGGTTGTGCATGCAAGCAGGAAGGCTCCAACATACCATGAGATAGATGCAATAAAGAACCCGAGGATGAACCTGTTACATGACCATTACAAAAGATTTCTTGCCATATGCAAAACGTAGCAAACCTAATCAGTGGCATGTGCATTAAATCACTTTAGCTGCTCTACTTCTTTCAAACCATTAAACAGTCCCAGCACGAATGGAATCATGATAATTGGGAACATTTTATATCTTGTTTAGGATATTGTCAATTAGCTTCAAGAATGCTGTGTCATTCTAGACCCTAAGAGTGGTAGCAGTTGAGAGCTTGCCAAGGACATAGCAAAATTAGCTCTGTGCTTTTACACCATGCAGCAATTTATAACTTGTTGGATTCGAAAATGCTGTGTAATTTTACACCATGGGAAATTGACAATGCCGTGTCATTGTAAACCATCAGAAATTGAAAATGCTGTGTTATTGTACACCATAAGATATGGAAACAATTTATACTTGTCCAGAACATTGCTCATTAGCCTCAAAAATGCGTTGTTATGTCACACTATGAGAAATGGAAACACAGGAGATGTTAAGTAGCTTCAAAAATATCATGCATATATAGGATTAAATTAGATATATTTAGAAATGACACTACTGGTTTAATGTGATGTAAACAATTCTAGATAGCACGTGACGATGGGACCACTTTCTAGGGCATTGCTAATTTTCTTCAAAGAAACAAACCTACGTAGTTTTACACCATTGAGAGAAAAACCGAAATTTTTTAGAACAAATATACTGGGGAATATAATGTACGCAATTCTAGACTACTCTATTTGAACTAGCGGATTAGTTGTGAGACATTCTCATGACAGCCAGCAATTAGGTCAAATCATGCACAAAACTTGGAGCTTAATTATATCATTGGGTGGTACAACATATACACAGTCTCTGTTCTGATGGCATGGAAATAATGTTTGGTACAAACTCTCATGTTCATCAACAGTTGCGGCCCATATTTTCAAGATAGCATTGAGAAGTTTCAATAGTCTGGATTACTTACAAAAACCAGCCGATGCCGAATCCGCAACATGGCAGTGGTGGATAATCTTCTGAGCTTGGTTCCAAAATAGGATATACTACCAGATAAAGCAGCACATAGTGAGACATACTGTTAACAAGAAAGGTATACATATAGTTATCTACATATAATGTCGACTTGAGCAACTGTAGATATATAGATAGAAAAACAAGAACACAAGTAGAAATTTTATACATATATCCTAGAGGAGAATTTATGGCAAAACAAAATCCAAAGCAAGATAAAGAGGAATGCATTATACTTACTCATATGCAAACATTTTGTGCCACATATAACGTACAGTAGTATAACTAGATAAGTATAGAGACATGTGACATATGCATACATACCACAGGCACATGCTCTGATGGAGATGATACGATCAAGGATTGTATGTACAACTGTGCATACATATTACAGTCACATGCTTTGGTTGCATATATACATATGCATACATACTCAAGCCTCGATTAATTGCACATACACACACAATCCATGTGTCTTAGTTGATTGTTGATCACCAATCAGCAGGAGTACACACCTAGACTCATTTAATAACCCATCAAAATAGGCACACCCTTAGGTAAATGCAGTAACCAACGAGGCATAGATGCTTCAATAGCACAAACAGCATATCTGAGCCGATCCCTGTGTCAAACACCTAGACACGTTTGTATGTCATAATTGACCAACATATTCATATAGCTATCTTTACATGGATATTAATACCAAATCAGTCTATGCATATGAAAAAGCATCAATGCATCTATGTGGTTTTCAATCAATGAACATATACACCCATGAAGTGGTACACTATGTGGTACAACAAACATACACACCACATCCAACCATGCAAAGGTGTGGTAATCAACAAATATGCACAAAAAATCTAACTATGCAAATATATGGTAAATCGACAGAAAATTACAAACATGTACTACTAATGCAAATATGTGGTAAACCAACAGAAAAATACATACATGTAGTTATACATGCGTTCAGTAACCAATCATTAAACAGATAAACCCACATACATATATAATAACCAAGCATACTCGTGTGCACACATCTATAAGATACTCAGAACAAGCACGCACAGATGGATACATTTATCAATACATCCATTACTATGCATGTATGTGGTAACCGAGCACACATATGTATGCACATACATACCCAATAACCAAGCATACACGTGTGCACACACATCTATACGATATTCAGCGCAAGCACATACATATGGATACATCTATCAATACATCAATTACCATGCATGTATGCGGTAGCCGATCAAATAAACACTGCACTAGCAAACATCTCTTCGTATTGTTGCAATAACCAATGGACGAATGCATATGCAGATGTCTAAACATCCATGTAGGCAATGGAAACCAATGAGCTATAATCACGTACACAGTACAAAATTGATGAAGCAAGAACAGAGACCTGAATAATCCATGTGAGGAGATGTGCTTGATCGGTACCTGGGACAGCATGGTAGGAGGGCAGCTGTGACTGTTCTTGACTGTATTGAGGGCGAGCGGGAGCAGGGTAGCCAGGGTAACCACCCGGTTGTTGGAAGGTTCCATATTGTTGGTGTGGGCCACCATCATGATGCTGCTGCTGCTGCTGCTGCTGCTGCTGTTGCTGTTGATGATAATAGTACTGAGGAGGTGGATAGACCTGTTGAGGCTGCTCCTCCTGCTTCATCCCTCTCTTCTTCTTGCTTCTTCTTCCTCCTCCTCCTCTTCTTCTTCTTCTTCTTCTTGCTTCAAGAAAAGACCTTCCATGGCAAATTTATACATGCAAAAGAATTGAAGAACCCAGTACATATTTTGCACACATACATGGTGATGGAACACCTCCTTTTTGTCAAAAATTCCACATTTGTCAAGATGCTGTTTAGGGTTTTAGGGTTTAGGAACACCAGATGTTGTTCTTCACCATTGGAGCTCTGTAACCCCACCCACCTGGTTTTCTTGGGCACCATTGCAGAGTACATGGAGAAGAGACAAAGAATGGCAGGAAGCAGCACCATCACTAGCACCAGAAGAAGAAGAAGAAGAAGAAGGATCTTTTTGTTGGCAGCATGTATGGATGGATGGATGCAGGTGAGCATGATGCATTCCACTGCCTTCCATGTGTCACATGCTCTGATCTGTATGCATTTCAACATGCTCTGATCTGTATGCATTTCAACATGCTCTGTTCTCACCACATGCATGCATGCATGCCTATGGATCATGGGATAGGCCCATGCTTGTCACCCATCCATCCATCCATCCATCATACCAGGTATGCGAAACGCTATGTCGATGATCTGCGGGAAACGATTCAGCTTGCTCAACCATCGAACTCCATGATGACGGTGGTGGTGATCATCAGCATCATCATCATCATCATCATCATCATCATCATCATCATCATCATCATCACCAGCACCAGTGTCGTCTTCATCATCATATCATCATCATCCTCCTCATCGTATTCACTGTCGTCGTCGTCGTCGAAACATGTCAGAAGCAACATGGCGATCGATCGATCCCTCATGCCCAACATCCTGCATCATCGTCTTCGTTGTCGTCGTCGAAACATGCCAGAAGCAGCACAATGCTCGATCGATCCCCTCATGCCCAACATCCCGCTCCATAATGATATGCTTGATGATGATTGTGATCATCATCAGTAGTAGCAGCAACAGCAACACCATCATCATCAAATCACGCTGGAAGTAGCATGGTGATTTGTCGAGGAATGATGCGAAATGTTGTGGAATGCGATGATGGTAGAATACATGAGAGGATTGGACATGGATCCTTCTGGTGGCCTCTGCATTGGTTCGATTACTGTTTGCTAACCGTTTTAACTCTGGTAATTGTATTAACCCTGGTAACTACATTAATCCTGATCTTCTGCCGAGTAATCTTTCTTCTTCCCTTCTAGGTAAAATCGTCGGGGGAGGTCTAAACAATGAGCCCCAGATGATAGTTTTTTGTTTGCATTGGGTAATCCGCGGTTCCTGATCTTTTTGCATTAATGGTTTTATGGGCCAGAAGAGAGAGCAGCAGACTTTGCTAAGTGAGCACCGATCGAAAGCAAAGGAGCGGATAAAAGGTTGAACAAATGGCTGGAAAGGGCCTTGTGAAAAGATCTCGTAGATCGAGACTTTGTACTTACTTGCCGAGGGCTCCAGCGCATCTGTATCTTATTGTTATCCGGCTTTTGATCAGGGATCAGATTCCGCCGAGGAAGAACTGGCACAGAGTCTGCTATCTGTTGATAGCATCATGTTGACCCAGCGAGATATTTGCTTCGGCTTTTAAGGCCATGGGGAGCCTGATTGTGGAAATTTCAAAGACTTTTTTAGGCGATTTTTGCTAGAATGTCGACTTCCGCAACAGAGCAAAGCAGGCCGACCTGTTCTTCGGGACCAGCCTCGGTTTTTTTCAACTAGGCAAAACCTTTAGGATCGATCGAAAGATCGTGTAATTGACGATGCAGGAAAAACATCTGTTCGTCGTCCGCAAATGATCCGATCGAGATTTACTTGCCCGAATCGATCGATCCCCAGGGCATGAAGACACTAGGTTCTTGGAGATTAACATCAAAATAATGATGCGATGATTCGCGATTATTAGCGGTGCTAATCGATCGATCGAGAAAGCAGAGCAGAACAACTGGAGTGTAAAAACATCTTCTTCATCTGCAGTTGAAGTGTAGGTTAACAAACTACCCAAAACAGAAACAAAATCTGAGAGATATAAAAAAAACTAACAAATAAACAATATTCAATAAAACACAGCATATGCAAATAAATAGACAATATTGCTCACAAAAAAAATTAGCATAAACAAAAAACATATATTAAAACAAGCATGACAAATAAATCAAATATTATTTATTAAAAAGGACAACCAAATAATTAAAATGCATGACACAAATTGAATAAAATATTATTTAAAGCGTGAAAAAGGCAATTAATATATCAATAAACTCAAGAAAAATCACACGCAATGGAATACATAAATGCACTGAATAATTTGAATAGAAATCACAACAAATATATGAGAAAAAAAGGGACAGGAAATCAATTAAAGAAATAAGAGAATTAAAATTGGAGCAAAAATCGAGCAAACAGGTGTCGTTAGGCAATAAATAAAGAGAAATTAATAGCATTAAAAAATTTAAAACTAAGCACACAATAAATTGGTATAAATAATAGCTCATTGCTAGAAAAATCAGGCCAGAAAATAAATAAATAAACGGAATTAGAAAGAATTAAAAAGACTAGAGATTAAATAGGAATCAATTGGTGCTAATTAGGACATAATTGAATTAAGCAATGATAAATAGTAATGAAAGAATCAAATAAATGAACGGAACTAAAAAACATTAGGATAAACTAGACTAAATTGGGAATAAATAATAGCTAATTGCTACGTAATTGAACGAAGCAATAGAAGAAATAAGGGAGAAATTTTACCAAAGAACGCCTAACAGAATTATAAAAAAATTACATTTTAACGCCAATTGAAATCAGAAATTAGAAATTAACGCCTAATCTTAGATTTCCACTAAAATTAACACCCAATTCATTCCGCTTGTATGATTTTGCTCCTAATCGCTCCCCACCAGTTGATCCTGATCGATTCCCACCTGTTGATCCTAATCGATTCCCTTCTGACAATCTCTTACCAAAGTGTTAGTAATTTCAGAATCCAATTAATAGTTTCACGCATTGATTTGGTGTTAATCAAGTAATCGAGCATTAATCGATCAGTTCATTTGATGTTAATTGAATTCACAATTAATTGCATTTGTCTGGCGTTAATCAATCAATCACGCGTTAATTTTGAACTCAAAATTGTAATTTTCCAGTTTTGGTAGGCGTTTAAAAATATAATTTTGGTAGGCGTGTTTTTTTGGGGGTAATTTTTCCCTTTGAAAATGAATATAAAGAATAACCGGAAAAACGAATAGGAAATAAACGCTGCGTAATTAGTAATAAAAAAGGATAAAAATTGGAATAAATAGAAATAAAAATTTAAAGAGAGATTAATTAGTTTATGTAAAATAGGAAAAAAAAGAAATAAAAAAAGAAATAGAAAAACGAAATAGGAAAAAATGAAATAAAAAAAAGAAATAGAGAAAAGAAATAGGAAAAAATGAAATAAAAAAGAATACAAAAAAATGAAATAAAAAATGAAATATAAAAAAATGAAATAAAAAAAGAAATAGAAAAAAACGAAATAGTAAAAAGAAATAGTAAAACGAAATAGAAAAAAAAGAAATAGAAAAAAAGAAATAGAAAAAAAAGAAATAGAAAAAAGAAATAGAAAAAATGAAATAGAAAAAAAATAGAAACAAGAAATAGAAAAAAAGAAATAGAAAAAAAATAGAAAAAAGAAATAGAAAAAAAGAAATAGAAAACAAATAGAAAAAAAGAAATAAAAAAAAGAAATAGAAAAAAAAGAAATAGAAAAAAGAAATAGACAAAAAAAGAAATAGAAAAAGAGAAATAGAAAAAAGAAATAGAAAAAAGAAATAAAAAAAAAGAAATAGAAAAAAAAATGAAATAGAAAAAGAAATAGAAAAATAATAGAAAAAGGTAATAGAAAAAAGAAATAGAAAAATAATAGAAAAAGGTAATAGAAAAAAGAAATAGAAAAAAGAAATAGAAAAAAAGAAATAGAAAAAAGAAAAGAAATGCTCTGTTTCTTCTTCTTCTTCTTCGTCTTCCTCTTCTTCGTCTTCGTCTTCGTCTTCATCTTCCTCTGCAGCACAGCTCCGCTCTCTGCAGATCCATCCATGTCCTCTGATCTCCGGTAAGTTTCTTCTTCTTCTTCTTCTTCTTCTTCTCCTTCTTCTTCTTCTTCTTCTTCTGTTTTTCTCGCCCCTCGTTCCTTCCTTCGGTGTTAGATTTCCAAACAAAGAAACAAAGCAGAAGCAACGAACACAAAGCACACAGTGTCTCAAATTTCCAGCAAAAGGCTTCTTGCATGCAGGAAGCTTCGACTTTCGAACCCTAAGCTGTTTCTTTTTTTGTGTTGGGGGGCACAAACAGGAAGCTGCGTGCTCTTAGCTTTTCCCCTTTCCATGGCCTGGTTTTTTCCCTTGGAGGAAAGGAGGGGCTTTTCAAAGCCCTAAGGTGTTTGTGATCTGTATCGGGCGCGAGGTAGTATGGATCTTCTCGTGAAGCTTCCGTAGCTCGCTTGCAGAAATCTTCCGAGGTTCGGCGGGACTGGGAAGATCCGAGGGCGTCTGTAGCTAGCGCCAGAGAGCTGAAAGGATTCATCTAGTTCAGCTCCATCGTTTGGAATCGGCAAGTGATTCTCTTTTCGGGGATCGGATGCATACGCTGTGTTGCATTGCCCCCTTACCTAGGGAAGGAGGAGGAGGAACAGGCGAGGAGTCTAGTATAGACCACTCTCCTCCTCTTCCGCTGCTTCCATCTTCGCATTCGAAAGCTTCGAATTTGTCTCCATCCCCTTTATTGCCATCTCGATCGATCGTTCCTCGGATCCACATGGCCACCGAATCATCATCAGGAGGATCTACAGCAGCACCAGCAACAGCAGCAAAGGTTTCCCTCAGAAGCTCCTCCACCGACAGCTTCACCCTTCGCCGCTCCCCTAGCCATGCCTCCTCCAATGGGAAGCTCAAAGACCTTATGGAGGTTAAAGAACCCAAAACCATACACACCCTCGATGCATCGCATCGAGCCCCGTTGCCCCCTTCTCACGCGCACGACAACAAGGAGCATCGGAGAGATCCTTCCTTGACTGCAGGGACCCCTACGGTTGGGTCAAATGCAGCTGGAATCTTGTACAAATGGGTGAACTTTGGTAAAGGGTGGAGGCCGAGGTGGTTTATCTTGCAGGATGGAGTCTTATCTTATTACAAGGTACATGGGCATGGGAAAATCATTGTCAGAGAAGGCCAGAAAGGCTTCCGTGTCGTTGGGGACGAGTCCCTTCGATATATGAAGAAGTGTAGGAATTCTAGCAATGATGATTCACGGCCGAAGACATCTGGGGAGCTCCATTTGAAGGTGATTGATGCTGTTTTCTACACTGCAAGCATTCATTCATTCTCATTTGGTGAATTTAAGCTCATTGCCATTGTTCAAGAAGAAATTGGTCAGTGCCTTTTTGTGTGATGCACATGCATGGAAGCTAACAACATAATCTCAAGGTTCAAGTATTATCAACAGTATCCATTACCTGGCATGAGCCATTTATTTATCCCATCTTGGGACTCAATCTAGGCTCTTTATTGTTTACTTCCCTCACAAGCTGTACAAGATTAGGTTTCTGTTCTTTTACCCAGATGTGAGAAGTGTTATTCCTTCCCATTGTACTTTCATGCTCTGCCTATTCTATGTTTCTTTACTGAATAGGGTCCTTTCAGGTGGGTATCGTCATTGAGTCCTTATGTATGGGCAACTCCCTCTGAGGTGTCTGACCTTCTTGTGAGATACCTTCTTTTCTCACAAGCTTCTCTGTTTGTCTCATTGTTAGCCTTTTTCTTGGGGTTAATGTAACATCATCCTTAACGAGAAACTCCGTTAATGCTTTTTTACATTTTGCTTGGTCAGATCTCATCAATCCGCAAGAGCAAGTCAGATGATAAGAAGTTGTACATATTCACTGGCACAAAAACACTGCACCTGCGAGCTGAGAGTAGAGAGGATCGGGGTGTGTGGCTAGATTCTCTTCAGGCTGCCAAGGATCTTTTTCCGAAGATATCTGTTGCCGATGGCATGATATTACCTTTTGAAGAGATATCCGTTTCAACTACTAAGTTAAAAGCACGTCTAACAGAAGCAGGTGTAAGCAGAAAATTGGTGGAAGAATGTGAAGAGATAATGCTGGCAGAGTTTATGGAGCTTCGAGAACATTTGAAATCCTTGAAACAAAATCATATTACGTTGATTGACCGGCTAAGGCTCCTTGAGGTGTGGATGCTTCCTCATAGCTTGTGCATATGTGAGCTTTAGGTGACTAGCTGCATCTATCTATGGACATGTATACTATATACTTTTTAAGAGTCTTTCTCATCTGTAGTGGACTTGAAATCGACTTCATTATGTATTTATCTAGGCCTTCAATTGTAAGGTTCATATGAGTCTGTACATTAATATATTTACCTGATATAGGCTGAGAAGGTGGAACTGGAAAATACTGTTGTTGATGAAAGCCAAAAGCATGGTCAAAGTGATTACTCAAGGGAGTTGCAAGCAAAAGATTGTGGTAGGGTATAGAACTTAAAGTACTTTATGCGGAATATGTATTGGTTTTGATAGTTAACAATTACGTTTAAAAATCACAGAAGGAAGTGCAAGTGAATCCGATGAAGACATGGAGAAACATGATGGCGTTGATGGAGAGTCCGAGGAGGAGGATGATGTATTTTTTGACACAAAAGAATTCCTTGCATATCGGAGGCCTAATAATCTTGGAGATTCTTTTGCAAGTACTTCTGAATCAGAAGATGCATCACCAATAGCTAAAAAGGTTAGTGTGGACCCTGAGATGGATCTTATTGGCTTTAACTATCCTTATGTCAAGAGGCGCAAACGGTTACCTGAGCCGAAGGAGGTGGAAAAGCGAGCTAGTTTGTGGTCATTGATCAAAGGCAGTATCGGTACAGATCTAACTAGAGTGTGCCTTCCTGTTTGCTTTAATGAACCTATTTCCTCGCTGCAAAAATGCTTTGAAGATCTTGAATATTCCTACCTTCTTGATCGAGCTTATGAATGGGGGAAGCGGGTACTCTCATACTTTCTTGCTCTTCATGTTAAAATAATGATATCCAGGAGACCATTGCAAAGTTCATAGTTTGTTCATTCTTGCTGATACAGGGGAATCAACTAATGAGATTATTGCATGTTGCTGCATTTGCTGTCTCTGGATATTCATCTACGGAAGGAAGGATCTGTAAGCCATTCAATCCACTCTTGGGTGAGACGTATGAGGCAGATTTTCCTGACAAGGGTCTACGTTTTTTTTCAGAGAAGGTATCATGGGTATATTAAACTTTGCTCTAGGTCTGCAAGTTCAGTTAATCAATCATAATTGAAATTAGCACCTGTTTGAGCATTAGAACTCCGCATAACATGCTTATATAATTGAATGTGCATGCTTCACAGTAATGTTTCTTCTTTATTTACAATGGATCGACTGTGGACAGAAGAATGGGGATAACATATGATATTAAATCAAAGAACACATGAGAAGGGGATGAGCCACCTTTGCTTTAAGAGAACTTCTCTATAATCAACCATACTGTTAGTAGACAAATGTCAGCTGAAGAGTGGTTGAGGTCCGCTGAAATAGCGTCCTACCCTGAAGTATATTATGTTTTCCTTATCATGTATGATGTGAGATACCTGATGAGAATCGAGGGTCCTTATATGAAGTGTCCTTTCCAAAGCTCTCAATCAAGTATTCATTCATTCCTCCCTCAGTGGCACTCTCTTGCTCATTCCAAGTCCACTGTACGGAGAAAGAAAGAAAGTTAAGGTGTTTTCACACCTAGAAGACGAAAACGAGAAAATACACCTATGAAATGACCCCATGAGACCTGAAAGTAAGATGGGAATGCTGGTGGCTTCAATATCTCATAGACCTAAACTATCTTTGCACAACACAAATTGGTGATCGTTCACATAGCATAAGTTTTAGATATACTTTGAAAAACGGAGAACATTTTTCTTTTGTTCACAATTTTGCAGGTGAGTCATCATCCAATGATTGTTGCTTGTTACTGTGAGGGAAGAGGTTGGAAGTTTTATGGAGATAGCACTGTGAAAAGTAAGTTCTGGGGTCAATCAATACAATTGGATCCAGTTGGCATTCTGACGTTGGAGTTTGATGATGGTGAAATCTTTCAATGGAGCAAGGTTTGCCTTAAATTCATAACTCATTCCTAATTAAGCAGTTTTTTTGCAACTAGTTTCATAAAGAAAGGGGAAAGGCTTGTGAAGCTTCCTTTATTGCTTGCATCTTTTACCCGCAGTAACATTTGAGGGACGTAATGTTTTGATTGTTACAGGTGACCACATCAATCTATAACCTCATACTCGGGAAACTTTATTGTGACCATTATGGCACAATGAGAATCCAGGGGAACAAGGGGCTTACTTGTAAACTTAAGTTCAAAGAGCAGTCAATCATTGATAGAAATCCTCACCAGGTGCTTTATCTATCTATTTACGTGTATCTTTTTTCTGTGAAGTTTATCCATCCATCTTTCTGATAACTAACTATTATTAAGTTCAGTCTTGTTTCGTTATTAGGCCCTATGAAATTGCACTGTTTCTATGCACCAACGTGAATTTGCAAAGGGAAGATAAATAATTCAGGCTCTGTTTATTTGCATGGAGCTATAAAACTTAAAGTGAAATATTGGCCTGTGGAATCTAGTGCTTCAGGTTATTTCACATGCTTAAAGTGAAAATATCTTATGAAAGCATGTGGTAAGCTATACATTAATGGGTATCCAGATTAAGTTATGAGTGAGAATGATTTTATTTTGTTCAAAATATTCACATGTAGAGGAAATGTATGAACACCATTTTGTCGAGGCACTTCGGAGTATTTCCATTGCTCATGTAGAGTGCAGGCTCCGCACTTGTCATGGCCAAGGAAAGAACACTTGTCATGTGTTGGTTTTTGCAGGTTCAAGGCTTCGTGCAAGATAAGGGTGGGCAAAAACTGGCATCATTGATTGGAAAATGGGATGAAAGCATGTACTTCATAAATGGTGATCTAGCCGCAAAACCAAAAGGCTATGATCCCATGGGCGATGCGGTCCTTTTATGGGATCGCAACGTCGCTTCACCATTCGCGACAAGATACAACTTGACATCATTTGCGTTAACACTCAATGAACTTACTCCGGGCCTGAAGGTACAATCTCCTTGTGAAGTTTCGTTTTCATCCAATTATATCCTTCAGAGAACAGTTCCATGATTTCCGAATGCATAGTAGCTTCTCCATGATATATGTATCCTTTTCATATACATACATACATATATAACGTGTATGTATGTATGTATATATGTATGTATAAACGTCTTTATATCCTTCAGATAGCAGTTCCATGATTTCTGAATGCATAGTAGCATCTCCATGATATATGTATCCATTTCCTATACATAAATACATATATGTGTGTGTGTGTGTGTGTGTGTATGTATGTATAAACGTCTTACTGTGTTAAATGGATGTTTTTGCATGTGATTCTAGGAGAAATTGCCGCCAACGGATTCGAGGCTGCGACCTGACCAGCGGCATTTAGAGAATGGTGAATATGAGGCAGCCTTTAAGGAGAAGCTACGGCTGGAAGAGAAACAGCGCATGGTGTGGAATCATAAAATTTGGGTTTTGGCTATAACTTACATACTTAGCTTAGAGTCTTTACTTTGTTATGTGCATTTTGTCCTAATACATGTTGCATGGAGAGCTAAAAGCTAATTCACAGGAAGAAACGTTTGATTTGCTGACACATTTGGTTGATGGATTATATGGTTTAGGCTCGGAAACTGCAAGAAACAGGATGGCAACCTCGATGGTTTCACAAGGCCAAGGGTGAAGACACCTATAAGTACGTGGGTGGTTATTGGGAGGCAAGGAACGAAGGCAATTGGTCTTGTTGTCCAGATATATTTGGCCAAGGATTGCCGGAAATACCACAAGAAAAGCAATAGGTCAAACAGTTTAAAACGAAATCATTTTGTAATTCCCTCGAGAGAAGACGTCTGAGTTCTCCAATTGGTTGTTTGATTTCACTGTAACTTAAAACAAAAAAGTCGGAAAGCTATATTCTCTTTCCTTTGTATTCCACTACAGGGTAAAAATTCTTGCATCGATAAATAAAATACAACGGGATTGAAACCCGTGGATGTGATCATATGTACTAATGGACCAATGTATTTCTTTTTAATACACATGGGATTATTGAATTGCCTATTACCATATCAGTCATACAAGTTCTCACGTCAAATTGTACACGAAATTAGTTTGGGGACTGCATAATTTTCTTGCCAAATTCTTCATGCCGATTTAGTGGATCTCACTAGCAAGGGCCCTATTGAACATTGATCTTTGCATGTAAAATCATGTTTGATCTTCTTTTACATCTAATCCATGTTTGATCTTTGTTTACATTTAATCTTGTTTGATGCTCTCCTGAAACGAGTGATTTTAAAGATTTGATTCTGGTCTTTTCAATGCACATGCATCTGATACAAAAAGACTTGATTCTAAAGCAAAGAACTTCAGACTATAAACATTGGTCTTCAATTTTACTGAAACAAAGCTGGGTCATCAAAAACTACAGTTAAAAAGTAACAGATACAAAATATTTTTCAAAATCAAATTAAGCGTGTGCTGTTTTTTAGCTTTTAATTCAAGGAAAAAAACCTGAAATAGCATAAAACAGCGTGGGTTTATTTTATGCCCTTTAAACAATCAGAAAGATGATTACATAGTGTTATAGAATCAAATCAGGGACCCTACCTTCGGATCCAAGCTACACAAATCCAATCAAATGCCCGGTATATAGCCTTCTTTCGCAGAGATATTTACAAGAACTATATATATATGTACAATGTTTATCAACACATCCCATGGAATCAACCGTTTACCTCGTTCCCTTGTATCTTTGAATTATCTGTTTCCTTGCTTGTATAATCCATAGACCCCCCGAAATCGTTTCAGAAACATACCAGCAAAGTTTTGCTTTCCTTCTTCACTGATCCAATATCTGTTGCTTGTAACTTTGAACAGATTGTTTTGCATCAGATCTTGCAATACGCACTGTACTGATAAAAAACCACTGAGAGGATGCTGAAGGTATATACATGGTAGTTTTCACTCGTGAAAGAGCAATGGAATGACGGAAACAAGTGAAGCTAACTTTTTCTTTGCTTTTCCTTTTATGATAGTTCCGTTTGATGTCTCTGAGCTCAGCAATCTGTTGATTTGCAAATAAATCAAAATGAAATTAATTAGTATTCATTCAAAACCCTTCAACAGCCTAGTGTTCATTCAATCATCACACAAAATCAATTACCCTTCTACTAAGTAAAATAAATAGAATATTGGGTTGTTTCTAATCGAGCACACACCTTCAGCAAAAGGAAACATGGCCCCTTCCCACCCATCTTCTCCAGCTATTCCTTCTACACCTCCTTCCCAACCCTCCACTCCATGCTCTTCTTCGTCTTCTCCACCAAAATCTTCACTCTTGCTATTACCATCATTGCTTTCAGACTCCACCGGAGCCTCATAATCATGCATGCCAAATCTATCAAAATCGCCATTTGGTGCTTTGCTATGGCTACGATTCTCCGATTGATTGCTTTCAGATAACTTCGTAGAAACAAGGTTGTCATTGTTAGATATCTGATTCAACGACAAACAAGTAACATCGCTCTCCCCAACCCCTCCAGAAGACAGTATTGTCTGTTCTGTTTTCTGTTGATGTTGAATCTCTCCATCCAGGTATACCTTAGAATTCTCTTTCCCATTGTTTTGGCTTGGAAAGTACGGTACCCGTAAGGTGGTCGTGCCTTGATGAGGTTGCTTCTGCTGAACTGGATGGACGAAAGTCTGGTGCACTGGTTGCAACCTTTCCTCTAAAGGGATGTCTATTAAAACAGATAAATCAAACCAAAATTGGTGAAACCTTGGAGCCAAATCTTGTTTAGAATTCTAAACCCTAAACTTCTACACCTTTACATACAGAAACATTCTGGAAGATCAAGAAAAGAGTGATGAGAAGGAACTACGGAAAAAAGATAACATTATCAGAAAGAGATTTAAAATAAATACAGAAACTCAATCTCTGCACCTGGATAACGTATGGGTGCAGTTATGTTGGATGAACCATTCACACTTCCATTCGAGCCACAACTGCTTCCAGAAAAGGAACGTTGAATCTGTAAACCTCCAATATCTACACCAACTGCTCCATTCACGATACCTGAATAAGGGCTTTGCAGTGGAGGCATGCTTTTTACGCTTGTGACATTGTCATCCCTGAACAAAATGTAACGGAAATAAGGATCAGAAGAATAATAAACAAAGCCTTTGGGAGCATGTTTTATCAAATCTTCACCTCAGATCCTCGCCGAATTGGTAGTTCTTGAATCTGTCCAAAACAGGCACCAAATCTCTCTTTCTCACTTCCACAACTTGAGTATTGATTTTCTCAATTTCAACCTCACCCCCATATTGATCTTTCCCAGATATCCCGTTGTCCATAAAAATATGGAAAGAGACCTGGATCAAGCATACAGGTAAGCGAGGAATAAAATATAACATCTTCGTTTGTAGATGCAGGTTCTCTAAGCACCAATACCTGAGATTTTGCCCATATGGGAGGCCGAAAATGATGCATATACACTTCAGCATTAGAGAGGAACAATTGATGCACTCCATCAGAGGGTAGATCATCTCGTTTAGCAAGTGATCCCTCCTTATTATAGCGGGATCCCAAGTTAGGACAGCTCGGTGCATCATGGCAACGATCTGGAGTAACTGAATTGTTGATTTTCTCTTCTCGCTCTACCCAGGATGGGCGACGACACACATCCCATTTCTGTAATGGTTCCACCACCATTTTCACATCCAATGCTTCTGCAGTCGCAAACTGAAGCTGAGCATGATCAGTATAGCCTTCAGTGTCAGTTAAGAAACGAAGGCCATATCGAATAAGGTGTCCTGAAGGAGAAAGGACCCAAAGCTGCTCTTTTAAACCATTTTGAATCCCATCTACAAGTTTGTAGACTCGACCATCGTGAAATGAGACAGCCACTGCTTGACCAAAAGAAGTTATCTTCCCACTTGTGGAGGTGGCAGCAGCAGCAGCAGCATCCATGACAGTATTGCACCAACCATTACTCCCATTCTTGATTCTACTAATGACTGATGAATTCACTGTGGCTGGAGGTGGAACAGACGAAGTTTGTTGATTTGATCTTACTGGGCCCATGTTTGACCACCATGGTGTCAATGCCCCAAACACATGATCAGCTCCATTCATGGATGGTTTTGCTGAACCCCCAAAAGGTGATATAGCAAACAGGTGACTTGTACCTCTTGATGAGCTCACTGCAATCCAATGACTATCCTCACTGAAAGCTATGTCTTGTATGACCTATCAAAGGAACACACCATCTAACAAGTTCACATTGATGTAACATCTATAGGGTCCCAAGCAAAAGAATACACTTTCACTAAGTTCTTAATGGATATGGTGTCAACACAAAATTATTGTCAACATGTTAATTAAGAAAAGTTATCATTGAAAGTTTTAGAGTAAAAAGAAGATTTCCAGATGTTATTCATGTTTTTCTCACACTTCTCCCATAATTCTGGAAGATATACGTATGGTCCTTCACCTTAATATGAACAGAAAGCCACTATTGCGATGATGAACAAAGACTTACTCATCCTACAATTAATCCACTTCAGATATAATGTTAAGCCTCTGTAAAACCCAAGTTGAGTTGATTCTTCATATCATCACCTTCTAAACTTCAATTTATCTATCAAAACCCTGCACTTTCAAATTTATAACGATATATGTAGGCATGTAAGTCCTCGTGTTTGGACTGGATAATTTCTAAAAATTGGAACATTCAGGATGAAAAGTTACAGTCCTGGGGAAGTTTTAGGGGCATTGACCTGCTCTCGGAATAAAAGAGAGTTATTGGACAAAATGATAAGCATTTGCATGCTATACTTGACGGCTCAAGTTCATAGAATTTTCAAGCACTCTTGATGTTCTGCCATTTCTACAATATACGTTATGTTTCAGGTTACTATAATATGCCCTACTCCATCAGAAAATTTGAATTTTCCTAAAATGATGTTGTTCTAAAGTTTTTCTTTGTGTAGTTATGAAACTCAACCCTCTTCGATTTTGTCCTCATGTCATTGGGTGGAGATTGATGGATTCAGTATGATCTAAAGATGTAGTTTAAGACAGTGATCCTTCTTGAACTATGCCTGGGGGGCCTGGGCATATCTTTGTTAGTATTAAGTAACAAAACTATGAAGATTTACTCCCTTATTCAAACTTCTGTTCATAAATATTTACTCAGATCACCAAGGAAAAGACTCCTGAAACCAAGAAAATAATATGTAGTCCTTATTTATATTTAAGCAGAGAATAGCCATGCCACACAAGAAATTCCTTAATAGAGGTATTCAGAGAATGAATCTTACCGCATTAGTCATTCCTCGGGAAAGCTTATAGAGATGTACATGTGAAGCACTTGCATCGTATGCACTTGTGCTTGCTCCGTTCATATTTGGAACAGGCATTATCCGGAATATATTTATGTTATGTCCATGAATTGAGGCAGTGACTAAAAGAGTGCCGGTGGGATCGAAGCAGAGTGCAGAAAGAGGGCTTGCATGTGCTCTAAATTGCGCAATCACAACTTTGGTAACAAAATCACGGATAGTAACCTATTGCAAAATGAATCTAGTGAGTTGAACATTTGATTGCTCTATGTAATCACATTCCAAAGTAAGTATAAATTTCAACATAGATTGTGCAACTCACAGTTCCTGCATGTTCGGACTGGCCATTTGAAGTTCCTTTGAGAGATGGACTTCCCGTCACCGGAGATCCAACACCATCAGAATAGTACTTTGAAATTGCTTTATACCCAATATCACCCAATGTAACAATTCCAGCAGCAATTTGCTTGCTTGACTCCTTTGCATAATGTGTAACAAAGCTACCATTAGCAGGAGAAGTGGATGGACTGACAACAG
The DNA here is from genome assembly GCA_037176905.1 of Azolla pinnata. Taxonomy (NCBI): domain Eukaryota; kingdom Viridiplantae; phylum Streptophyta; class Polypodiopsida; order Salviniales; family Salviniaceae; genus Azolla; species Azolla pinnata. Next base: position 95,562 of record JBBBWG010032863.1, read on the forward strand.
GAGAAGCGTTAAGATGTTGGGGTGAAACTCGACCAGTATTAGAGACAAGCGATTGGTTTGCAGCATAGGCCAACCATCTTGGTCCAACAGCCACAGCACCATATCCATAATTCAGACTATTTGGGACAGGCTGAGGGGAGGGATATGTTAGCACACTAAAGGTACTCTGAAGTGTTGCTGCATCAAAACAATATAGCTGCAAGAGAAATGCGCAAACAAATATATGTTAAGAAAACTCTTGCATAAAAATCTTATCAATGCAAATCCAAAAGTTCAACTAGACATACTTGAGTAGAAAGTGCAACTGCGATTACTCGAGGACTACAACGAACAGAAAATATAGCGGTGCGAAATCTCAAAGTATGTACATATGTGTGGCTCCTTAAAGAATAAAATTTGACTAGAGTCGGTATGATATCATTCTCTCCTGGCACAGGGGGAGTCCCTACTACATGCCCAAATCCATTTGCAAGTCCACCTTGAACACCATTGGCCCGAGAAACTGTGCCATCTGTAGTTACAACTAACAATAGTGGTCTAGATGCCTTGAAGACTCCATCTGATGTTTCTGGAAACGGCTGTGGTTGAACCCTCAGAAAAGCAACTGGACCATCTCTCTTGGAAACAAGCTCCCACACATCATCAGCATCTTCAACATCCCACACTTGAAATCCATTAAGATACGTTAACAAGAGAACACGCCGAATGTTCGCTTGCCCTAATTCTATTTTATCAAATGATGACCATTGCAACTGTAGACACAGAACAAAATTCAGTGAGTAGAACAGGTTTATTGATAGTACAGAATTAAATTTAATGATTTGAACGACCAGTAAATTTTTGGTCAGTTAATAATAGAGGAATTGACATGCCAGGAAAGACATTATAACATGAAAGGGGTAAGTCCTTTAAGTGCCAAATACATCTGTTTTAGTCGGTGAATGCTAAATTTGAATATGTTTCCAGCCCTCATCAATCCCTCTAAAATAAAACCTTAGATTATATACAATCAATCAGATACTTTAAGCACAAGGAAACCAATTTTTAGTGCCGAAAGATCCATCACATCCAGAAAGCCCCTGGAGGCACCTAACAATCTTAATTTAGGTTTCTTTCCTACAAAGAAATTACTTGCGATCGACATATAAAAGTAAATCCTAGTAAGATGTATGCTCTCTATGGGTTATATATTTTCACTTTTGGCATATTTGTATCGGTTATCAGCAAGACATATATCGATTGGTGACCTCCACTGGAAGGATCCGAAATCCAAATAAAGCCTCTTCCATCATCGTTTGAGCACGTGTCTTAATATCCATCGTAATTGCCCACTGGATGTGATAAAACTCTCTTCCATTGAGAAAACAGATGAAAGTTGCTTTATGGGCCCCAGTTAACAGTATAATATTCACTTCAAACCCATGACGTTTTACAGAATACTCAACGGATTATTAGTAGACCCATCTTAAGTCATCTTTATGTCTGTAACTTGGCTCAAACGCTTAATACAGAACTGTATAATATTCATTCACAAAATATGAAGCTTTGCAGAATGCTCCATGAATAATTAATTAACCCATCTTAGCTCATCTCAGGTTATAACTTGGGATCAAAACGCTTGAAACGAAACTAGGGAATGAAACCAATAGACATAACATAGGATAAGGTACAAGTGGAATTACCGGTTCACATTGACGATCTTCATCATTAGAAGTGATAGTAGAGACAACAGATGACCCAGCAGATCGAACTGTAGAAGCCAAACTACTAGCACTACGAATTATGGCTTGAAAAGATCTAGGTAAGAAACGGCCATTTTTCCCTGCTCTAGGAGAGCAGGCTTGCAACCCTACATCATGCATCATCACAAGCCCTCAAAATAAAGCCTTTCCGGTTTTCCTTTTCTCAAACCAATAACCAGGGTTACGTTTTGCTGCCCAAAGATACTCAGGATTGCTATGTCAAACATAAACCGTGACAGTTGTGTTAACTGGGAGGACAGACAGGGCTGTTTTCTGCTGATAGAAACCTTAGGATTTGCTTTCCTGCTGTCAATCTGGAAGCTGAGCTGTTTTGGGTCTCAATAATAGGGTTGTTTTCCTTTGGAAACAATCTGAGCTGTCTAGGTATCTTCCCACAGCCAGAATTTGTTAACCATCACGGCGATCCGTGAATATTTTGTGCCACCAAGACCCGGCTTATCTTTTGACAACCCGAGGTTGCTTTGAGTGAACAAAACCAGTGTGATTTTGTCAATCATAAATCGAGATTGTTGAGTACCGGGCGGAAAAAAAAAAACCAGGATTGTGTTACCTTGAGCTGAGGGAAAATCCCCTCAACTGATCAGAATACCGAGTGCAAAGACAAAATCCTTCTTGCATGCCCAGGCTGTTTCTTTCTTTCGGATACCAGAAACAGCCTTTGCTAGGTTCAATTCTGGAAGGCTGAATAATCCATAACCCGAGTATCTCTCCGATATGTATTCTTCAACCCTAAGTTCTCATTTCTCTGATCGAGAGGGAACTGGAACTCCCCGACTGCAGGTAGATGCTACTATCTTCTCTTCTCTGGCTCCCACCCGCAACTTGATCCTATAAGCAGATGAACGAATTTGCTAGGGTCCCTTTTCCTGCTCATGAAATACCTGAGCTTTGGAGAGACGGGGGGGGATCGTTTGTAGCGGGGATGTGCAGGGAGGCGGGATCAGGAATCCCGAAAAGCAGCCGATTTCCGCTTAATCGACGATGCGGAGGCGGCGATCGGAGCGCGGCGAGCAGATAAACCGGCGGAAAACGGCGTTACCGAGGAAGAGAGGCATCCGCAGAACAAGCTTGGCGTGCGCTGCAGCGTCGTGTGGCGAAGGTCAGGGTCGGGGTCACAGGGTTCAGGATTAGGGTTAGGGTTAGGGTTAGGGTTTCGCGGACACAGAGAAAACGTAACGCAGAGGATTGTGCGATGAGGATGAGGTGCGACAGAGAAGGACGCTGTTAATAACCAAAACCGCTCTTGACCAAAACCAGCGGTTTTCCCGGGAACCGGTTTGGTTTTTGGGAAGACACGACAAAGCAAAACAAAAAACAAAAACAAAAAAACCACCATCAGTCACCATCATCGCCATCCCCATCGCCACCGTCGTCGCCATCACCATCGCCATCACCACCATCATCATCATCACCAGCACCGTCACCATCATCATCATCATCATCATCATCATTAGTCACCAATCATCACTCTCACCATCGCAACCATCGTCACTAACAGCATCACCACTGTCAACACCATCACCACCACCACCACCATCATCATCATCATCATTAGTCACCAATCATCACTCTCATCATCGCAACCATCGTCACTAACAGCATCACCACCGTCAACACCATCACCACCATCATCATCATCGTCGTCGTCGTTTGTAACAACATCATCATCATCACATCACCATCATCATCACCATCATCACCATCCTCACCACCACCATCATCACCATCACCATCATCACCATCACCATCCTCACCACCACCATCCTCACCACCACCATCATCACCATCACAGCACCATCACCATCATCACCATCGCCATCCTCACCATCCTCACCATCACCATCACCATCATCGACATCACCACCGTCATCATCGACATCACCACTGCCATCAACATCACCATCATCGTCATTGTCAGCATCATCATCACCATCATCATCATCATCACCACCACCATCATCATCATCATCATCACCACCACCATCATCATCATCACAGTACCATCACCATCATCACCATCACCATCCTCACCACCACCATCACCATCATCGACATCACCACTACCACCAACATCACCATCATTGCCATCACCATCACCAAGGCATCACCACCACCACCAACATCACCGCCACAATCACCACCATCATCATCATCACCACCACCACCATCATCATCATCATCACCAGCATCATCATCATCACAACACCATCACCATCATCACCACCACCATCACCATCATCAGCATCACCACCACCAACATCATCGTCGCCGTCACCATCATCGGCATCACCACCACGATCGATATCATCGTCATCACTGGCATCACCATCACCATCGGCATCATCGTCGCTGTCGCCGGCATCACCATCACCATCGACAGCATCACCATTGTCATGTCATCCTCATCAATAGGAAAATCGTCGTTGCATCATCACCATCAACGACATCACCCACCACCACCACCATCATCAACATCACCCACCACCATCATCAACATCACCCACTACCACCACCATCATCAACAACATCATCATCGTCGTCGTCGTCGTCGTTGTTGTCACCATCAACAACATCACCAATCAACATTGGCATCAACAACGCCATCATTACCATCATCAGTATGACCATCATCAACATGTCACCATCGTCATCACTGTGGCGATCATCATCATCATCATCATCATCATCATCATCATTATCATCATCATCATCACAATCATCATCGTCATGGTGGTCCAACTGCAATCATCAACATGACCATCATCAACATGTCACCACCATCACCATTGTGACAATCCTCACCACCACCATCATCGTCATCATCATCGTCGTCGCTGTCGTCATCATCATGGTGGTCCTATTGCAATCTTCTGCATACGTGTTAGGCATGTGGATCGACGTGTTTGATCAGGCATGTGGATCGACACGTTTGATCAGGCATGTTGTGTTCCCACCAGAATCGGCTGCTGCCATCGGCCAATAAGCAGACATACAGAGAGTTGCTTTTCCCTACAAGGCGAATTCTGCGCGATCGGCAGAATTGCCTCTCCCGATTCCTCTTGGTCCGAGTACCAGCTATTTCATGCCATACAACAATCGGATTTCGTCGATTCGACTGAGCGTTTACAAAAACAAAAAACAAGCAAGCAAGATCTGTTCGATTCGTGGAGGGCAAATGAGTCTGGTTTGCCTTTCTTTGTGCAGTTGATGGTCCAATCGATTTCTCATGTGTGGACATTTCTGGCTTCCACAGCAAGGTATGCACGACACTTGCAACAACAGAAGCCGATCGGACCCGAACAAAGACATGTGGGAGGAAGAGAATCCTCCCCACCAGTCAAATCGTCGAGAACAATCCGGATCAAATCGCACACAACCCTTTTTTGCTTCTGTTCTTTTGAAAAAACACCGGGGAAACAAAAGGCAGAAAGAATCCAGATACATACATATATATATATATATTTGGAGCTGTGCTTAGATTCAGCTTTCTGAATTGGGGCAAAATGGACATTACCAAACTGAGTTAAGCCGTACTCCACGGCTGACTGATCCGAGGTTGTGCTCAGATCCTGATTCTGAATCGGGTAAACCAGACATTGCAGATCGCGTCAAGCCGGATCGGACTCCGTGGCCAACCTCTCTGAGATCGATTCAAATACGATGGCCAACCCTAAGCCCTGAACCCTAAATCCTAAGCCCTGAACCCTAAACCCTAACTAAACCTGAACCCGAGATCTGAGGCTAAAGCTGAAATTCGGAGCTGTGATCGGATTCTAATTCTGAATTGGGCAGACTCGACATTGCAGATCGAGCCGAGCCGAACTCGACATTGCAGATCGAGCCGAGCTGAACTCGACGCCCAACCTCTCGAGCTCGATTTGAATACGATGGGCACACTTAAACCTAAACCCTAAACCCTGAACCCTAACGCGAACGCGAATTCAAACCCGAATCCGAGGCTCATGAACCCAAACCTGAATGCGGAGATGTGCTCAGATCCAGATTCTGAATTCAGTATTCCCTTGGAGCTGTGATTGGATCCCAATTCTGAATTGAGGAGACTCGACATTGCAGATCGAGACGAGCTAAACTCGATGCCCAACCTCTCGAGCTCGATTTGAATATGATGAACCTAAACCCTAAACCCTAAACCCTAACGTGAACGCGAAGTCAAACCCGAATCCGAGGCTTATGAAGCCAAACCTGAATATGGAGCTGTGCTCAGATCCAGATTCTGAATTCTGAAATCTGAAGTCTGAATTCTGAATTGGACATTACACAAATTTGGCCCAAGTGGCATCATAGAAGAAAGTAGAAGGAAAGAAGGAAGTGAAAAAAACACACTGCAGAAGAAGTGTCCCAGAAGCAAACGAAGAAGAAGAAGAAGAAGAAGAAGAAGAAGAAGAAGAGGGAGGATCAAGGGCGATTCCCTTCCCCTCTTCTTGGCCATGGATCGGAGAGCTTCTCACGCCGGATCATGGTACACTGACGATGGTAATTTTTTTTTTCGCTGCCTCCCCCCCCCCCCCCACCCCCAATCTTATTACCTTTGCTCCTGCGCATGTCTTCATGGGATGGATTTGATTCGATTCGATTCGATTCCGTTCGAGGCCGGTTCTTGTGCTTGATTTAGGGTTTCCGTAGACCCAATCCAGGGTTGCACCCTCCCAAGGAACTGCAACCTCACGTTTCTTTCGAATCAGATCGCATGTGCAGGGAAAGGAATTGTATTGCATATGCAGAGAAATTCTTTGTTTTTGTCGAATTTCGTGAAATATCCCCGATTGATCTATTCGTGGGTTGTCCCTGGTTATTCTGGCAGCAGAGTCTTTATTTTCTTCTTTTGCTGAAGAAAAAACCCGCTTCTTTATCTATTTTTCTTGAATTCACAGCTTCTGAGCTTGGTCAAGAATTGGAAACATGGCTTCAGACATGTGGTCTGCAAAGACAAGCAAATGCAAGAGCAGTTATTGCACCGTAAACTACTCTACTTATACTACTACATATGTACATATCTATTTATTTAGGCTAAATTTCCCTTTTTCTCGAGTGTAGTTTGTTCAATTTTGAACTTGGCATGGTTTTCTAGGAATGGCTATGACATGTGCTTGTGCTTTTTTTTGGTAGGCATGCTGGATACAGTTATTCGGGTAGATGTGCTGCTTATGCGTTTGCAAATATAGATCCAGAAACTGTGTAAGATTCTAATCTTGGATCCTTCTCTCTAAATCTGGGCACAAACAAGAGTTTTTTTTCTCCTCTACCAAAACAAAGAACGTCATCATATAAACATGTGTATATATGCATAATAAGTAAGTAAGTAAGTAGGTAAGTATGTATGTATTCAATTGATGTGTGCATGGATAATAAAAATATTTGTATGTATTTAAATTTGTATGCAATGTAGATACCGTTAGTGTGTGCAAAATATTTGTATGTATTTGAATATGTATGCTATGTACACACAATGCATATATATACATACATTAATTTGCATATGTACACACCTGCATACATGAATGTGTATATTTATGTAGCACCCTAGAACTTGCTAGTTAAGTGCTTATTTGTTAGGTACTTGATTAGCTTCCATAACACTTCACATTTTTTTTTGTTTTCTTTTCTGAAAGATCGAGGGTGTTTATTCTTGGACCCTCTCATCACTATTATACACGGAAATGTGCACTATCCAAGCTGTCAATATACCGAACACCGTTGGGGGATCTACCCATTGATCTCGAAAGTAAGTTTCCTTTCATACGAAGCTAAAACTTACTCATAGCCTCAAATAGTCTCTTGTATGAGTGAATGTAACTAAAATAATTTTGGATTATGGTTTTGTTATACTGCTCTAATAATGCTGGATAATCATTTTAGTGTATATATGAAGCTATCTGAATACAAATAATGTTGATAGTATAATACGCATTGGATAGAGAACCTCTCGTAATGTAGAAATAAGACCCTATTATACCACTTTGACTTGGCACTTTAGAGTATAAGTCGATGTTGTTCAGGAAACAGCTTTTGCAAAAGGTGTACTGATTTTATCTTTGATCTGAAGCCCAAAGAATGCTTCCTATAGTTTATCGATAGCCCTAAAGAAGTTGATGATGAGATGGAGGAATGAAAGCTTTCTGAATTCTAAATGTGATGGCTATGATAATATCTATACTAGAAACTGGATGCCTATGTCCTGGTCTGTGTGATCGTTTGATCTTTCCAGGAGTTATACAAGTTTAGATCCAGCTCCAAGCTTGTGGTCTTGCTATAATTATGGAAGAAATTGGAGTTGTGGAAAGAAAAACGACCAATTGTGGAAACTAATGTGAAAGAAACAGGGTAGCAAAGTTGGGCTCAAGGTTGAGTGCATATATAAATGATGAGTGACATATTACATGGTTAGTGAGACCTAAAGATAAGTCTCACGTTTCCAGTTGATAGCTCATCACAGTTGACACCCACATATTTCGTTATGGACTTTGGGCTGTGGGATGCAGTGATGACATGGTTATAAATTTAAATGTATAATTCAAAGATGTCAATCACTTGGGCAATGCGTTCTGTCCCTGTCATTTTCTGTTCCCATGCCTTCTATATTTGTACGAATGGTTGGTTGCAATGGGTTTTGTGCTACAGTTCAATATAGATGTGGAAAAGAAGATCATCCATTACATTAGATTCAGTGACGCTTATTAGAATCAATTTTCCTCTGAATGTGAACTATTACCCATCCTGCCTGAGTTTCTTCTGCATTTCAGTTACATTTTCGATGGTTTTTTTATTACTTGATGTCCTTCTTGTGCTGTTCGTGGGCATCCTTGATGCAACGTGTCATCAGAGTTGATATCTATTCTTGGATCCATAAATCTGGATGTAAATTGAATCCATCTGTCTTCGGATAGGACATGGAAACTTTCTTATTTCAACTCAACTGGCCATATGGCTAATGTCACCCCATGTTAAATGGAACAAAAAATTTCCGAATTTTCTTATAACAAGACAATTCTCGAAGAAATAACTCTTCTAATGTCTTCTTTTTCATGGCCAATCGTTGATACTATTCCTCATTCTGTAGTTTATAGTGAATTGAAAAGGACGGGAATGTTCGAAGACATGAGCAGAAGCATAGATGAAGCCGAGCATAGCATGGAGATGCATTTGCCATACTTGGCTAAGGTTTTCAAGGGGTAAAAAAGAAATTGCACCAGAGAATCAAGCACTAATTTTTTTATTTTTGAATAATCAATAATCGTAGTCAATCTTTTTCTTTACACTCACATTTCTTTCTCTTTCAAATCAGGCAGTCTGTGAAGATTGTACCTATCCTTGTTGGTGCTCTATCCTCCCAGAGTGAAGAGGCTTATGGTAAAGTTCTTGCAAAATATATTGATGATCCAGCAAACTTCTTTTCAGTCTCATCAGATTTTTGTCACTGGGGACAGAGGTAAGCAGTGCTGAAATAAGAAACTGACTTTGCATCCCGTATGCTGTATGTATATGAATGAAAATGCTTATATCTTTCTTTGATTTTGTCCGACTTCTTTTAGAAATGGTGTTGTGATGTTATCTAATTTTGTGGATTCTATACGTATGTTTAAACAAGAATGAAAATGCATATCTTCAATTTCGTCTGACAGTGTTTTAACAAAAGTTCTTGTGATTGCAATGTGTAGATTTGATTATACAAGATATGATGCACGACAAGGTCCAATCTATAAATACATAGAGTCACTTGACCATAATGGTATGGAAGCCATTGAATCGGGGAATCCTGATGCTTTCAGATCATACCTTTTAGACTGTAAAAACACAATTTGTGGCCGCCATCCAATCGCAGTATTTATGCATGTAAGTCAAAAGAATTTTATTTCGTACGTGGTGAATATGTGTAGGTTAGTTGGTTAAGCTTTTACATTTATATGTTGCGAATGCATGAGCAATCTTTTCATTGTTTGGATTGTATTTGATATTGTGAAATTGCATGCAAGGGTTCCTTTTGATATGATATGACTGATTCAAAAGCCTTCATCCTGACAGTTCTTTTCACACGTGTACACACCTCTATCTCTATTAAGAGCTATGAATATGCATTCAGACGTGCATACATACATGCACACTTACGTGTGTACATAAATATGTACATGCATGCATACATACGTTCATACATACATGCAAGCACACATCCTTGCACACATGCATGTATGATGGCATACATACTTGCATACCTATACATGCACCTTATCTATATGCTTGCTGTCTATAATCCTTGCAGATGACAAAGAATTGTTCGACTCCTATAAAAGTCAAGTTCGTGCAGTATGAGCAATCGAGTCGGTGTATGAATATGCGGGACAGTAGCGTTAGCTATGCTTCTGCTGTGGCTACGGTTGATGAATGAAACAAATTGAGCTTCTGAATGAAAGAGAAGTTCAGCTATAATCCTTGGGTAAAATGATATGGGTACACGCTGCACTGTCTTCCTGAGCTAACCTCAGAGACGGTTGTACAAAATTAAAATCATGCCATTGTTTCCCGCTGTCAGGAACTCCTTCAAAAACATGGGCAGAAAATAAAATAAAAAACATAGGAAAATGTTCATTTCTTTTTGCCCTTTCATATGGCTTGGTTGCATGCTAAAAATGCATTCGACGCATTTCTACCAAGCGAATCTGGTGGGCATGGTGAAGATGATTGGTAAGATTTTCGAATCGTTTTCAGTATGGATTGGATTTACGAAAATCTTTCTCAGTATGGATTCAAAGTTTAGTTTGGCACTAATTCAAAGCATTTGTGTGCTGCTTGATTGATTGATGATAAGGTATTATTTGACTGTCATTTTGGCTTCCAGTGTATTGCAATGATTCGAGAGCAATACAATATTGAATAAATAAAGTCAAACTTGATTCTTATCACTGGTTGACCTTTCTTTTAAATCATATTGCTTGACAATAACCAATGCATGATTGTAAGAGGGGAAGATGAAATGCTGATCAAGGTGAGGCTTGAATGCTAGCTTATTTACTTTAGTTTTCATCAAACAATTAGGAGGAAGAAAAGGAATACAATTAGAAGTTTGAAAAACTCACAAAAAATTGAGTATTGTCCAGATTTGTATTCAGGTTTACCATAGAAAAAACAAGTTATATTTGAGTTGTGGTAGCTCGAATTACACAACTAGCATCCTCGAGAGAAGATCTAAAAAATAAGAGTTATATATGGGTTATGGTAGCTCAAGTTACACAAGTAACAATCTTAAGGGTTTCAATCTTATCTTGAAGGTATTTTGTGAAAAAAATACAATTGTCGGTTATCTCGGAATGTGTTCCCAATGACAAGTTTTTGAGGTTCGAACATGATCAATCGTCTCATTCTCGGGAATGGAAGCTCTCTCATCATTCGCAACGAGGATGCATTGATTGTCTCCTTCACTGTACTTTTTTTGGGGTTGACAATCATATGGGCGCATGGAGTCTACAGAGCCTCTCATCATTTTCACGCGCGAGTCTCTCATCTTGCAAGCCTAGTTGGTTGTGTCAAGATGCCTAATTGCAAACGCAGGCGATTGCCAAAATTAGCATCACAAGCAAGTCTGCTGTGATGATCGACTTTGCGATTTGCCGTCGACAAGAGAAAAGCAACGATGGTCTTCGCCGTTAACGTGTGGTGCCTCTTTGATCATCTCATCCAAATGGTGCACGATGAACGAACGAATCGACCGTTTTTCAACGTAGCGTCGTGATCATCGGGAAAACAACACTGGTCAAAATGAATCGGGAGCATGCTGGGCGATTCCGCGCAAGCTTGCATGTACAAATTGTGGTGGAAGAGAAGCTTTCATGGAGGCATGGAAGAGAAGCTTCTTGTTTTCGTAGTACATATTGTGATGGAGTAGAAGCTTGAAGCTTCTCCAGGAGGCATGGAAGAGAAGCTTCTTGTTTTTGCAGTACATATTGTGATGGAAGAGAAGCTTCTTGTTTTTGCAGTACATATTGTGATGGAAGAGAAGCTTTCATGGCGGCATGGAGGAGGAAATTGAAGCTTTCATGGAGGCATGGAAGAGAAGCTTCTTGTTTTTGTATTGCATGGTAGGAAGGCTTTTGCGTGTTTTGGTGGGTGTAGGAAGCTCGAGCTCAGGATACGATTCGTAGATAAGAGCTAAAAAGAGCGAGCAAATCGGAGGCAGTGAAGAAGAGAAGCGAGCACAGACAGAGAAGAGATATTTTGCCAGTCGAGAGAGAGAGAGAGAGAGAGACAGAGCGGCGGAGATGGGCGGTGCTTGCAGGTTCACTCTGAGCGTGAACCATAGATCTGGCCTCGTTGGGCAGATCGGAGATCGCTCATTACCTACATTCATGCACACAAATGCTGGATTCATCAAAGCTTCATCATCATCATCATCAAGAAGCAAGCTATCCTGCTCGCCGCAGGTACATCGAGTAGGGCAAACCTTGTTCTTCACTTGCAGCGAAGAGTCGATGGAGCAGAAGAAGTGGGGGTCCGAGCTCGGGATTGGTGATGATCTGCCGCCGTCTTATGTACGTAATTATCCTTCCAAGGGCCCACCTCGTCGGGCAGGCGTTCTTCTTCATCCTACCTCTCTTCCAGGACCTTTTGGTATCGGAGATCTCGGAAAAGAGGCCTTTTCCTTCATAGATTGGCTGCATTTGGCTGGTTGCTCCATCTGGCAGGTATTTTGTCATTCTCACAGCACTCGTACATGTATGTGATGTGGTTTATCTGTAGACTAAATGCCAACCACATTCTGATATAAGTGTTACCTGGGGTGTATGAGTAGACGAAATACCACTATATATGCTTGATGACATATGTCAAGACCACATATAGTATATATGTATGTTGTGAGGTACCAGTAAACATGTATAATTTGTACACTAAATAATTATATATATGTTTGATGTGGGGCATATGCATATAACATGTACACATGTATAATCTGGTGTGTATGCATAGATTAAATACCACTATATATGGATGATGTAGGGTATATGCTTTTTTATCTGATATGTATGTATAACTTGGGGTATCAGTATATGTATACATGTATAATTTGCAGTATATGTTTATCCGTATATACTGTATTGGTGACTAGTGTGTTCTTTTGTGTGAACATTACTGGAAACATCCTCCTCAGCGATTCTTGTAACATACAATAGATACTTCCTTTTGGTAAGAGTTGTATATGTACGATATATCATATGGAAGGTTTCTTAGTAAATTGATAGTTTTTCCATGTGTGAATTTATCAGTGCATACTCCTTCGAACACACTGGTATATGCTATAGATGACTAGGTTCTTGTATATTTATTATTAAACTACATCGTAGATGACTAGACGTCTAGTTAGGGTTCGAGTTTGTGAACAATGCTGGCTGCTTTCTTGACCATAAATAATTCACTTTTCATGTCATTGATCAATACCCTAATGTTGAAACACGTTACTTGGTAGACTATTTAGAACGGATTTTGTAGCATAGGTTCATATCTGTGTGAGGTTGTGTCCCATAACCTTAAGCTATAAAGCCAAAGACCTATTGATCCTTGGATGAAGTAATATACAGAACTGTAAATTGCATATAGAAGATCTCTAAGCCAAGGTTAAGTGGCCCAATCGGTAAACTTCAACCAGATGGTTAATCAAATGGACAAATACTTGCCCATATTCTTGAGCCTATGGAGCTTGTCCCTGTATCATTAGTTCTTTGTGTATGGATACATCTCTCTTGTTAAGAGTGAAGGACTATCCTAATATAAAGGGTCATGCAAAGATGATGCTATTATGTCTGGATAACTTTCAGCATTGGGTTCCTGAGTTGCAGTAAAACCATAGAGTAAAGAAATCAGGACTGTATTTATCTTTCTTTCTCAGTTGATTGGATGTGTAATAAATCAATTCTCGAAATTAATCGTTTTTAGTTGAAGATGTGCTTTGCAACTCACAGTCCTGCAAATCAAACTTGGATAATTCTGATACAGGTCTCCTGAAACGTGCTCAATCGATCTATCTTTACCTTCATAGTAGATTGAATCGCATCAGATGTGATTAAACTAGATGCCCCATACTTTTTGCAGCATGACTCGGAGAAGACGGCTTGAACTGCCATTTTATGTAACAGAAAGTATGCAGAGTATTTTGATTCTTCTCTTGATAAATATTGACAGTTAAGATTGGCATTTAGGTTCTTCCATTGGTGCCGCCTGGTCGCAAATCTGGAGAGGATGGATGCCCATATGCGGGTCAGGTATAAGTCCAACGAAAATCCCAGGAAATAAATGGAAGGCTACTTCTGTAAACTCTAATTCTGGTTCCACTTTGGTAGGATGCCAACTGTGGGAACACGCTTCTAATTTCCCTGGAAGGGCTTGTAGAAGATGGTCTCTTAGAGAGCACAGATCTTCCAAAGCCGGTGTTCGTATTTCGTGTTCTATACCTTTCTCTTTCGAAAATTTGGTATAAGTTTCCTAGTCTCATGCATTGTGTATTGTTCCAGACCTGTAACTAAGATAGACTTTGATGCTGTGGCAAACTTGAAGGATCCTCTCATCTCTAAGGTGCACATGTACTCTAAAGAATTATGTATTTTAGTTTTAGCTTTTCAGGATATAGTTTCCAGTACAGGTGGAGCTTCTGGAGTCCTTATTCATTTATTCTTGATAGGCTGCCAAAAACCTTGTTGATAGTAAAGGATCTCTCAAGGATGAATTGGATATATTTCGCAAACAACCAGAAATATCAGGTCATTCTGCTGGAACAAATACACTTTTTTGATCCATGGAATAGAATTGCATCTTTTCTGTAGGGTTCTATAATTATTATTAAATACAAACCGAAGCAAATTTGCTCTCAATACCAGATCTAAAGCGAGATAATTTTTCAATATTTTGAGATTGACTGTTCATGGGAAGCAAATAGTATATGATGTCGTGGAAGATGATATATCTCTTTGGTATCAATTGGACGTAAATTTTGGAAGGTTAATGTGCACATACAGATATAAGCTTATAGAGACCTATTTGTTTTGAACCATCAGGATGGCTTGAAGATGCAGCAGTTTTTGCTGCTATTGATAATGCACTGAAGGAAGAATTCTGGTGGAACTGGCCCATTCCTCTTAGGGATAGGCATCCAGAGGCAATTGAAGCTGCTCGGAGTGAATATAAAGATTTTGTGGGTTCAATATCTTAATTGTGTTAAATTATTCAATAAGACAGAATGTGGTCAACTGGGGATCAAGCCTACCATTTGATGAATGATGAACTGGTTCTTCTGTAGATTGATGCATTTGTTGGGAAACAATTCCTATTCCAAAGGCAATGGCAAGCCCTCCATAAATATGCAAACAGCAAGGGTATTGGCATCATCGGAGACATGCCGATCTACGTTGCAGGCCATAGTGCCGACACCTGGGCAAACAGAGACCAGTTTGAATTGGTTAGTGGGCAGAGGTGTAGCTAGATTGAATGCCATGAAGATCAGATGGATCAGTCTTGTCTAATTTAAAGCTTAATCATAGTTCCTTTCATGATATGGCGTTTCTACAGGACAAATCTACTGGAAAGCCTCTTCTGGTCAGTGGTGTCCCACCAGATCTTTTCAGTGCTACAGGTCAACTTTGGGGAAGGTATGTATCTGATTTCCGTTTTCTAATGGGAGGAAATTTTCAACATCTCTCTGATTGTGGATGTAGCTTCTGCTATTTATAATTCTGAATTGTTTTTAATATCTTTTATGATTTTGTAGTCCTTTGTATGATTGGAAAGCGATGTCTGAAGATGGGTACACATGGTGGATTAAGAGAATGAAGCGAGCATTCGATCTCTATGATGAGTTCCGGATTGACCATTTTCGTGGTCTAGCAGCCTATTGGGCCATCCCTGCAGGTAGGTCAATGGAATCATGCTGATACAGGCATTATTTAATCCTAGGAACTATCCATTCTAATATACTGATATTGATTCGTTTGGTAGATTCCAAGACAGCAATGACTGGGAGCTGGAAGGTCTGTATCACTCATAACAAACTTGATCATACCTTTTTTATTCTACTTCCAAGATGTCATCGATACTAACCGGATATTGCTACAGCTGGGCCCGGGTGAAGAGCTCTTTGATGCTGTTAAAGCTGCTGTAGGAAAAATGGATATCATTGCTGAAGATCTTGTAAGAAGTTTGTCTCAAATTGAGGATCAAGTTCAGCTTCTTGAGACGACCCACTTAGAGAGAAAATCAGTTAAAACTAGACGTTGGCCATCTTTGTTTAGGGCATCATCACAAGTGATGTAGTAAAATTACGGAAAGCAATCAATAGCCCTGGAATGGCAGTTCTTCACTTCGGTAATTATCTTGGACGTTTCCTATGATGAAGATAAAAAAAGCAACACGTTCCAAAAGGTAAATTTTCTCTCTCCTTTTTTCAGCATTTGGTGGCGGTCCCACAAATCCTTACCTTCTTCACAATCATGATAAAGATCAAGTGGTGTATTGTGGAACACATGACAATGATACAGTAAGGAAATTTGCCACTCTACTTGCTTCATTCAATATGGTTGGTTCATCATTCGCACAGCACTAAGCTGTCTTTTTAATTCCAGAACGGTTTGGGGTGTAGGGTTTAGGGCCATATCAATGATGTTCGGATTCAAGAAGCTTGTTTTTTTGTATATATTTTCACTCGTTGGTGATTGATGTTCCTCTCTGTGTATGAAGTCAGATTGTAAAGGCAGCATTGATACTGCCTGCATTCAGCAGTGACATGTGCTTCTGGAGGCTTAATTGGGCACATTTTCCATGATCAAAATGATCGATTCATTTATATTATGTGGTTGTTAGGGGCTATTATGCTCCCACTTTGTGTAGTTCATTGATCATTTGCTCCAGTATACTCATGGCGGATTATTTGTGGTGTTTTTTTTTCTGTCATGGCATGTTTTAAGACCCTTGGCTGGTGGCAAAGCATAAGTGATGAGGAGAAGGAAGTTGTAAGTAATTTTTCATGTAGTATCTATCACCAAAGATGGTCTGATATAGAAAATGGTTTTCAGCTTTTCCTCTTAATGTAGAAAATATAACTTTTCAAATACGTTATGTGGCTTGATAGGTTCGGAGCTACTTCCATATCGAGGATGAGGATGATATTTCATGGGTCTTGATAAGAGAAGCGGTATCATCGGTAGGAAGAACGACTATCCTCACAATGCAGGATATAATGGGACTCGACAGCTCTGCCCGGATGAATATCCCTGCAACACAAGTATCTTCTTACACTTTTTATTCGTTTTCCTTCTCTTTAAAGTGCATACTGCAAGGGGGAATAGAGCATCAATGCCCACAAAATGATAATATATAGTATTTGCTAAATTCTAGCCTGGTGATCTTAACATTTTCACGTAGATTGCATAATGTGGACCACTGATGTGTGGTGCACATTCCTATTTTTATGATGGGTGAAATTGTATATTTTTGTTTTGTCACAAACTTGTATTTTCTTTTGTTCCTTTCGTGAGAGAATATGGAATGACGAATGAAATTTCCGTTTCTTTGCAAGTTTGGGAATTGGGGTTGGAGAATTGGTGAATCTGGAAGTATCGAGAAACTTGGCAAGGAAGCAGAACGCCTCCGGCAGTTACTGGGGCGTTATGATCGCCTTTCAAAATCATCACCACCGAAGCAGAAAGTGGAGACCGAAGCAGCGGACACAGCCGAACAAGCAGCAGCAAAGGAGAAAAAGGAAGCTAATGTAATCAATTGAAACGTCATCAGTCTCTCTTGAAAATGCTGTTTTTTCCTTGTCTTTAACCGTGTTAATAAAGAGTCTTTTTTTACAGTGGCAAATATCATAGCTAATCTCTTCATTTACCTGGGGTATGTTTCTGCCTACTTGATCTTTGTTGGAGAGTGATTCGATAAATCAGTAACAGGAAAGTTATTAACATTTGTTACTCTTGATTTAGAAGAAACATGGAAGCTTCCATAGTCTTCGGAGCATCTTTATGTTGGATCCGAATTTGAACCCCCCCTCCCTGTAAAGAAGCTTACGTGCCACGCTGTAAGAAAGACGTGTTATCTGCGCTAGAGAGCTTTGGCAACATTTTGCATTATCATCAGGCAGGCTATGGATGAAATGAGGTTTTCAAAAGCCATTGGTTGAAACATGTTTTTTCATGAATATTGCCATGTGCAGTAGTAGTTTTGAATAAACAGAGTGATCCATGAGAATGGAGATTGGTTCTATGCCTTGGAAGGTAAGGGAAGACAGCGAGTGACTGCGTCAGAACCACATCGATATGCTTGAAACAGAATTAACAGAATAAAAGTGCTGTAGAGCTCAGGACATTGTTGATATCGATGTGGAATCTATGCCTGCAATGTTGCAGTATCCAGGTTGATGTTTCATCCGACAAAATGCAGGTTTTGGATCTTATGTAGAATCACTGATAAAACGGAGAAGTGCAGGGCGGGAAATGCTCCAAATCAATGCATCAGTGAAAGAAAGAGTCTGGTTGGAAGCAATGGATCATCTCCACAGGGAAAAGGCTATCTATACTGCATCGGATCGTTTGATTGCAGATGAGGCATGGAATCATCGTGCTACTTTGATCAGAAGGAATACAAAAGCTTCTTTCTTGCTTTGTGTGCAGATGACACATTGGAATCTACAAGCTCAATACACACAGCTTGATCAGAAAGAATCCAAGCCTCTTGGCTTATGAATGCATGCAGTTGTGCCTTTTTACTTCTTACACATTGAGGTCGATTCGACCGCAGCTAGCTTCCCGGATTTGTCCATGGAAAGCAGGAGCTCAAACTGCCATAACTACCACCCAGCATAATTTTGCGAAAATGGGGTGGATGGATTCTCACATAACCACTCTGATGCCTCCCTATTCTTCATGGGCCAGAGAGAAGAGAAATCTAGCAGATGGGTATGGTGGAGTAGCTGTAAACCAAAGAGCAAAAGTGGGGTTTTGTAAGCTTTGAGGTTAAGAAGAGAATCTAACTCTTGAGCCAAGCCTCAGCATCTAAGAGAAGAAGAAGAAGAAGAAGAAGAAGAAGAAGGGCAGAAATGGGCATGGATGGATATGGTGAAAAAACAAGGGTCTTGGATTCCAATGCATGGACAAAGTTGGGGGTTTCCTGAAAGCTTTGAGGTGAAGAAGAGAATCTAACTCTTGAGCCAAAGACTTATACATAAAAAAGGGTGTGACAAGGCAAAGATAGACAGATCAAAGGGAAGAAGAAGAAGAAGAAGAAGAAGAAGAAGAAGAAGAAGGGCAGAAATGGGCATGGCTGGATATGGTGAAACAAGGGTCTTGATTCCACCACCACCACCACCATCAACAACATCATCATCATCAACAACAACAACAACAACAAAAACAACAACATCATCATCATCATCATCAGCAGCAGCAGCATCATCATCATCATCAGCATTATCAGCAAGATCAGCAAGATCAGCAGCAGCAGAAGAAGGTTTCCCCATCTTCAGGGTGCCATCAATCTTGAGGAACAATGCGCCGGAGATGTTCACCCCGCGAGTTGTGGCCATAGGCCCACTCCATGACCCTGCATTGCACATGATCCCACCATCATCACCACCACCTCCACCATCATCATCATCATTATCATCATCATCATCATCATCATCATCATCGGGATCGGCAGCATCATCGGCAGGATCGGAATCGGCATCATTGGCATTGCCATCGTCGGCATCATCGGCATCGTGGGCATTTCCGGAATCGTCAGCATTGCCATCATTGGCATCAACATCGGCATCGCGGGCATTGCCATCATCGGCATCATCGGCATCGTTGGCATCGGCATCATCATCATCATCATCATCA
>JBBBWG010032864.1:0-13832 GCA_037176905.1 Azolla pinnata
GGTTTCAAGGTTTAGGGATTTACAGAGAGGGTAGGTTTGCAGTATCAGAAAAGCTCGCCGCCATCGCCGCCAACTCCAGCTAGCTTCTGTACTAAAATGGGAGAGAAGCCTCTGCATCATCCGCAGAAGAAGTTCGCTGGCGCAGTCGGATCGGATTCCTCGGCCCTAACCCTAATCCTTCCCCTTGTGCTAACCCTAGCCGAGGGCTCGGGAACTGGGAGGAATCGCAAGGCAAAATGCCTAACCCTAACCCTAACCCTAACCCTAACCCGAACCCTAACCCTAACCCTAACCCTAACCCTAACCCTAACCCTAGCTCGGGCTTGGTGAAGTCGAGGCATCTGCAGAGGATCGCTCAGACATCCGCCGATGCGAGGTTGCAGGCGGCCTACGAGGCCGCTGGGAGCTCCTTCGATTACTCCTTCCTGTCGACACGCAGGGACGCGATCGGGCTTCCTTCTCCCCAACAGGTGAGTGCCTATCTCCATGGGATGCAGCGCGGGGGCTTCGTCCAGCCCTTCGGCTGCATGATCGCTGTCGACGAGGCGAGCTTCCGCATCCTCGCGTACAGCGAGAACACGCTCTCGATGCTCGGATTTGACCCCACGGACGGCGGCTATGTCGGGGACGATGTCGATCTGCTGATGGGCTCGGATGCGAGAGATCTCTTTACCTTGGCGAGCAGAGAAGCGCTGGAGAGAGCTTCCGTGGGAGTGGCCGATGTCACCATGTTCAACCCCATCACCGTCCACTGCCGATTCTCGCACAAGTCGTTCTACGCCATGTTGCATCGGAACGATGTGGGTTTGGTGATGGATATCGAGCCGATTCAGCACGGAGAAGGAGGAGAAGAAGGAGAAGAAGGAGAAGAAGAAGGAGAAGGAGAAGAAGAAGAAGAAGAAGAAGAAGATGATGATGATGATGATGATTATGAGCATTCGAATTGGAGGAGGAGGAGGATCGGTGGCGGTGTGCGGGGTGCTCTTCAGTCGCATAAGCTTGCTGCAAAGGCCATAGCACGATTGCAATCGTTTCAAGGCCGAGGGGATATAGGCCGCTTGTGCCATATCGTGGTGGAAGAGGTTCAAGAGCTCACCGGCTACGATCGAGTAATGGCATACAAATTCCATGGAGATGAGCATGGAGAGGTTGTTGCGGAGGTTCGAAGATGCGACCTCGAACCGTATCTTGGTTTGCACTACCCGGCTACAGATATACCACAGGCAGCTCGCTTCCTGTTCATGAAGAATAGGGTTCGGATGATTTGCAACGCGGAAGCGCCTCCGGTGAAGGTTGTTCAAGATAAGGAACTCGGGAAAACCCTAAGCTTGGCAGGGTCCACTCTCAGAGCTCCTCACGCTTGCCATACCCAATATATGCGGAACATGGGCTCCGTTGCATCCTTGGTCATGGCAGTAATCATCAATGATAGCGATGCTGCGGAAGATGGGGAAGTTGGAGTAAATAGACTGTGGGGTCTAGTTGTTTGCCATCATACGTCGCCGAGGTATGTACTTTCTCCCCTCCGCTCGGCTTGTGAGTTCTTAGTACAGGTCTTTAGCCTCCAGCTTAATATGGAAGTAGGAATTGCTACCCAAGTGAAGGAGAAGCACATACTGAAGACTCAATGCCTTCTTTGTGATATGCTTCTTCGAGATGCCCCGATCGGGATAGTTTCACAGTCCCCGAATATAATGGACCTGGTCCGCTGTGATGGTGCAGTTCTTTACTATGGCAAGAAGTGTTGGCTTCTCGGAGTCACTCCGACAGAGTCTGAGATAGTGAATATAACGGAATGGTTGCTGGAATCGCATCATGAAATGACTGGTCTAAGCACAGATAGCCTCCTGGAAGCTGGGTATCCGGGTGCAGTTAGACTGGGAGGGGAAGTTTGTGGTATGGCAGCAGCGAGGATCACTGCAGGAGACTTTTTGCTCTGGTTTCGTTCGCACACAGAGAAAGAGATCAAATGGGCTGGAGCAAAGCATGCACTCGGGGAGAAAGATGATGGTAAACGTATGAACCCACGAGCTTCGTTCAATGCTTTCCTTGAGAGCGTCAAACACCGGAGTTTACCATGGGAAGATGTGGAGATGGATGCCATACATTCATTGCAGCTGTTGCTTCGAAGCTCGTTCCAAGATATTGATACTGGTGATATAAAGATGATGATACATGCACGGATGAATGAGCTTCGGATCGAAGGTTTAAATGAGTTGAGCACGGTTGCTAGCGGGATGGTAAGGCTTATTGAAACAGCAACTGCACCCATTTTTTCAGTTGATGCTAGAGGCTTGATAAATGGATGGAATGGTAAAATAGCCGATCTCACAGGGCTCCCCCTGGAAAATGCTATGGGAAAGCTGTTTGCAAAGGAGATTGTGCATGAGAAGTCCTTCGAAACTGCAGATAGGGTCTTCAAGTTGGGCTTGGAAGGTTGGTAGTGGTATGTTCCATCTTTATAGTTTGAAAGGGAAATTTCCTGTAATCTTTGTTCGCATGTTTTGTGTTTTGAGTAGGTCAGGAGGTGCGAGACGTAGAAATACATTTGAAAACTTATGGTCACAAGAACAAAGGGACGCAAGTCATTTTGATTGTCAATACATGCTGCAGCCGAGATGTGCACAATGATGTTGTGGGTGTATGCTTTGTGGGGCAAGATGTAACTGGACAAAAGGTGGCATTGGATAGATTTATCCGGATTGAAGGTGATTATAGGTCCATTGTTCAAAACCCGAATCCTTTGATACCACCCATATTCGGCACAGATGAATATGGATTTTGCTCGGAATGGAATCCAGCTATGGAGAATCTTTCAAGTTGGACCAGAGAGGATGTGTTAGGAAAGATGCTCGTTGGAGAGATATTCGGTTTGCAAATGGTATTTTGCCGATTGGATGGCCAAGACACAGCGACGAAGTTGATGATAGTGTTGAATGATGCCATCAATGGGCAAGAGGCGGAGAGATTCGTTCTATCATTCTATGACCGTAATGAGAAGCGCGTGGAAGCTTTGCTTATAGCAAATAAAAGGACTGATTCCAATGGGCGGATTATCGGAGTCTTTTGTTTTCTTCACACGGCCAGCCCCCAGCTACTAAGAACGCTTGTAATGAAGGAGAAAGAAAGGCTGGAAAAACAATTGAGCTACATCAAAGAAGAATCAAGGAAACCACTTGAAGGAATCAAGTTTACACGACAACTTCTTGCAGAGACAGAGCTATCTGAGGTTCAACGAGAGCTACTTGTGACAAATGTCTGCTGTGAGAGGCAGCTAAGGAAGATTTTGGAGGATGATCTCAATGACATCGAGGATGGGTAGCTACTTTCCTTTTGTTTATTGTTGCATGCTTTTTTCCGTTCTAACTTCTAGGTTGTCTCAGAGTAATTAGTCCATAACTGCATGATAGAGATAATTAATGGGTTGCATTGACATAGCTATCTGGAGTTGATGATGGGCGAGTTTTACATGGGAACGCTTGTAGATTCAGTGATCAGCCAAGGCATGCTGCTGTCAAAGAAGGTAGGTGCAAAAATCATAACCGAGATATCGGATAATATCAAAGCGTTGCGTCTGAATGGTGACCAAGCAAGGCTACAACAAGTGCTTGCGGCTCTTCTGAGTTGTGCCATATCCCATGCAAGAGGAGCATCCACAAAGGAAAGTCCATGGGTAGATATGAAGGTTTCCCTAAGAAGGCATAGACTTGATGATGCGCACATGATGGATTTCGAATTCCGGTATGTTTTTGAATTTTCAACCCTCAACCTAATGTATCGGTGATGTGCACGTGATGTATGTTGAGTTCCGGTATGTTTGAACCCCACTTAACCTAGGGATCTTGTTAGGGAATTCTTGAAGCATTGAAACTGGGAACCTATGATCAAATGGAGAAAAGCCTGAAAAGCTTTAGTAAAAACTGGTTTTGGAAACATTGATTTCTAGGATCCAATGGAGAAAAGCTTGAAAAGCATTAGTAATAATTAGTTTTTGGAAACATTGATTTCTTTGATCCAATGGAGAAAAGCTTGAAAAGCATTAGTAAAAATTGGTTTTTGCAATCAGTGATTTCTATGATCCAATGGAGTAAAGCTTGAAAAGCATTAGTAAAAGTTAGTTTTTGGAAACATTGATTTCTTTGATCCAATGGAGAAAAGCTTGAAAAGCATTAGTAAAAATTGGTTTTGCAATCAGTAATCTCTATGATCCAGTGGAGAATAGTTTGAAAAGCATTAGTGAAAATGGTTTTTGAAAACATTGATTTCTATTATCCAATGGAGAAAAGATTGAAAAGCATTAGTAAAAATTGGTTTTGCAAACATTGATTTCTATGACATACAATGGAGAAAAGCTTGAAAAGCACTAGCAAAAAATTGGTTTTGGAAACATTAATTTCCATCTATGATCCAATGGAGAAAAGATTGAAAAGCATTAGTATGATTTCTAATGATACAATGGAGAAAAGCTTGAAAAGCACTAGTAAAAGCCGGTTTTGGAAACATTGATCTCTGTGATACAATATAGAAAAGCTTGAAAAGCACTAGTAAAAGCTGGTTTTGGAAACATTGATCTCTGTGATCCAATGGAGTTTTAAAAGCTTGGAAAGCATTAGGAAAAATTTGGGGTTTTGGAAACATTTGATTTCTATGATGCAGGATTTCACATTCAGGGCCTGCGCTGCCAAGCGTGCTCGCAAGCCAGCTCGCGAATGGCACCGGAAAGTGGACACTTGAAGGCATAGGGCTTGTCATCAGCCGTGCGCTTGCGAGGCTGATGGATGGGGATGTGAGCTACATCTCAGAAGCACGCGAGAAGTATTTCCTCGCGAATGTGCCACTTCCGTTAGCGGCACGCATCATGTGAGTGGGAATGTTGTATTTGGATGTGTGTTAATGATAGGGGGGGGGCCACTTCCAACACTATGTAAACAAAGGAGATTACATCATGATGGGCACATGTGCATCCAAAAAACCAGCAGTTGGTTGGTTGCTTCATCAGCACCAAAAGGGTGAGAGAGATGCTGTGAATGTGGCCTGTGTATATATAGATGCATGAATGTGTGGTGTAGAATGTGGATAGTAACAAATGGATTGGAGTTTTGATGAAATTGGCTTTGGATTGGGGGTGTGCTAAGCTAGTGTTGTATATATACAATAATAGGCAATCCTAATCTGGGATGATAACTGCCTCACTTAACTAACACATGGGTTCTGCCCAAACTGATCACCCATCAAGCTGTAGAGGTATACGGTTTTCCTTAGAAATTTAGTGAAAGTGCAACAAAAAATACTGCTTCTTGAATCTCCCTCCCCCCATACGGTTGCTTCATTTCCTAATTATGGTTGATGATAATCGAAATCCAACTGGAACATGTTTCGTGTACATATTAATCAACACTGCAGATGCCTTCCGTTTGTATGGAAATATCATTCATGTTTTGGGCTTTTCCAAGCATAGAAAAAAGCCCCCACAGATTCGCTGATTAATGATGTTGAAAAAGATGAGATGTCTCACATGCTGGCATAACGGAATCTTTTCATATCAATGATTTGCATCATTTAATCTCTTTGTAGATTGAAGAGGTTTACATTAAAATGGACAGATTGACAGAGTTTTCCATATCAATGATTTGGATCATTTAAATCTTTTAGTAGAGATTTGAGGGATTTTTGCATCAGCATTTATAAATAAGACAACTGAATGAGCAAAACACACCAGGAAGAGCCAAACTGTTCAAACCAAAAAGAGAAATTTTCTATGTGCCTCAAAATCCATGATTAAAGCAAGACATTGCGCCTCCAATGATCCAAGCCAATTGAATGAGACATGTGAATAGCCTATATCAGAGAACAAGTTCGATGATACAACAAGATCTATGGTACAAGATAACACGAGTGATATGATTGAAATACAAAGTGATAGGAACCTCGTACAAGATAATGTTTGAAATACTGCCTATCAGTTAAATTGCTAGGAACCTCACAACTGCATTCCCTACCTTTCTACCATCTCTTCATGTGAAAAATGTTACCGAGCCAAATCGATCAATAATGTGAAAGAGGCTGGCATCTCACCAGCGTAGCCAGCCAAATATGTGAAAAAGAATGAACCAAAATAGCACACCTTTTGGGACTGTCAACATCTTTCAAGCATCGGACTGTTGGGATAATAAAGGTTCATAGTGATGATAGTGTTGACAACTTCCTTCAAGCATTGGACTGTGGGGATAATAAAGGCTCGTAGCGCTTATCAGCACTAAGCTCGTCTGTATTGACGCGCTGCAGAAGGGGACACGTGTATGCAAACTTGAGCCTCTCCAGTATGATGTCACGAGTACCCTTTTCATCAATTTCCCTGTCTTTTGAAACAGCCATCTGCAGAATAGCAAATGTAGTAGAGGGATTAATGCTGCAACAAAATACTTCCTTTTGACTTTCAATAATCTATCCTTTGGTGTTATAATCCGAATGCGGAAGATATACATACTGTGACTGGCCAATTTTTATCCCTTCTTTTTTCTTTTATCTCTATCTACTCTTACTAAATGTTCAACCATATGTGCATAAAGTGTGACAAACCATTCAGCATCGTGCTCATAAAATGATAAAACATAAAATACCATCCACTAATGGTTAACTACTCTTCAGAACCAGCTTTAAAACAGTGATTACCTCCACCGATATATCACCAAATACTGGGTAAAATCTCAGACTGCAGTAAACATTGAAGAGAACGGTCACTAATGGCAATGGTAGAGATAATGTTGATGCCATCGCTTTGTTTTTTACACCAAACATGCCAATACATACGATTTGCATCATAAGAAGTGAAAAAATTATACGGTTGTGCACATGGGGCCAATATTGACCACCTGTCTCGTAAGCTGGTTCATACCTGTTATAGATCTAATACAAGAGAAAGGATCTCAGGTTGATAAATCGGAAAATGCACTAGCATGAGATAAAATTTTATATTCACCTGATTCCGATATACAATGTAGCCTGCAACAAAATAAATCATCAAAAATGGAAGCATCAAAGGTGCTATGACTGCATATATGAATCCAATGAATATAAACAATAAGAAATTGGGCAGTGACCGATAATATAAAAGTGAATTCGTATATGGTCCATACTGCCGCCTTCCGAATACATGTCTCCAAACAAATCCTTTAAATAGTAGATAGGGTTCAAGTATCTCTACAGCGTACCCGGTCCAGCCCCTTGTCATTACGAAATTCATAAAGAAGTTTGCCTGCAATTGAATGAATTAAAAAAACAGCACATATCCATCTTTAAATGTGATGTTTAAAGTTTCAAAAATATTTTCAGTTTCAAAACTTATGCATTGTATGCATACACTCATGATGCAAGACACATTAGCACATGCTATCTATATTCCCTGATTGGAAATCAAATCCACCACCAGCAGACGACCAATAGTTACAGAGATAGACCAAAGCAGAGTTGTCAGTGTAAGCTGGTTAGCAACATATCTTTTGGCTACATGGGATTTGATAATGTGCATACAACTAACCTTTGCTGAAGACCTACACGTGGAGAAATCTGTCAAGGATTTATACAATCACACCAGATATATTTATTGAAATATGTGCTTTGCTGAATGAAGGTGTGAGTGCGTCAAGAGAGGCGTCCATATAGTAATTATAAGCAAGAGCTTACATTAATAGGTTAATAAGATAACTAACAGGTAGCAGCAGAATGGGCTTTATATAGCAAATACAAAACTAGTCATTATAAGAAAACGAGGGCTATATCAATTAATCTGCTATACATATTCTAGTAGACTGTTTTGCATCCACATCAAATTAAACTCTAGGTTATCATACCTTTAGGGAAAGGTACATCCATACATTTTTCACATGTTTATATCCTCCAATATGTCTACACACAGGGTATGATTGAGCTAGACTTACACTAACGGCATATACTTAAATTCATTCAAACTAGTGGAGGATATGGCATTTACTTGGCTTGCAACTGCTGATGCTAGAAGGGCCGGTATCTCCCGAGGACTTTCAATAGCTTGGCTCAAAAGATTTATAAGTGTTCCATATGTCACCAGAAAAAATGAATTGGCCACGATGAACAAATACACTTTGCCACATGTTCTCCTTTCTTGCATACTCTTCGATGGATAACCTTCAAATGTTGTTAAAAATAGCATCACTGTTGGAATAAAATAATAGAGGATAGCAAGCAGAAGACTCGGAAGATATCCATTTATTAATGAACCTACAATAGAACTGCACAATAAAAATAAAGCCTTAATTAGAAATAAAAGAGGAACAATTCACCCTACCAACTAATCTTTAAAATGTAGCAGAAACATTCACTCTGCTTCTAGTGAGCATAATATACGCAAGTTCGAGGAAATCATGAAGCACTTCTAAATCAGGCAAGAGGAGACTGTAAATAAGCACAAGTACTCACATTGACAATAAAGTTTCTGCAAAGGGAAACCATGTCATCAGGTTGCTGAGTGTTGCAAGACTATAAACCAGACCAGAAGGAATAAAGTAAAGAACCGTGATGCAAAAGAAAATTGTTCCAATAACCAACCGTGCCATCCAAGTATGAGTTAAACCCATGGAGAGACTTGTCCAGTTCACATCACGTGGCTCAGGTGCCCATTCTGTCACCCATTTCAATGGGTTTGGTATTTGCATAGTCTGGGAAGCTACAGTTGCGCCCCAATGTGTTTTGAATGACACAAAAGAAACAGGAATCTCCTGCAAGCAAAGAAAAGATGCATCTATAAGCGTAAAATAACAAACCTATGACTGGAATTTCAGTAGCAAACCTGTTTAGACTGCATAAACTTCTTTTGGATCTGCCTTATCTCTTTGTACAATGCTTCTAATCGTTGTAGATAAAAATTCAATGGATCCTCTTTCTTTCCAAACAAACCCAGATGTCCATTTTTTTCTGGGGTTCGCTCTGTAGGTGGAAGTGCCCTCAAAAACTGTACCTCATTTGATAACCATTTAAATTCATTCTATGGAAGAGTAGAATTGATATTCAGTGAACAATGATAATCTTCAAACATGACTTTGGAATGAATTAAAGCATATATTACCATACCAAACGCTTCTCCCAGCTTGCATCGGCGTAAACAATGCTCTGTTTCAAATAAGTATCAGGATAATACGTCTGGAAGAAGGTTTCCACTTGCTCACTGTAGGTTTTCTCAGACGACTTTGGAATTGCACGGAGGAGAACAGTGAACTGGTCTGGCTCAGATCTAGTTGAACGTAGATAAGAAATTCTTTTTTTTGAAATGTATCTATATTCCTGCATCAAATCAGAAACAATGGCATGATTCTTGCATCATAGAGCAGTAAACAAATTTGAGCACGTACAATGATCTGGTCTAGGTAAACAAGATGAAGTATAGTGTGCATTGTCTTGCATATTTTGATTTAATTTCTTTTACCCCTTATACTGTTTACTACATGGTCTTTGAGAGATATAACATCACCCATTACAAAGCACAGCTATCCAGGTTTAATAAACTTTTACCGCACATGTAGTGGTCTTAAAATGTCATCTCATCTGCCATACTACTAATAATTGGATGGAAGAATCCAAATAAGCCAATATGAAGATAGTATGCTATACTGTCAAGCCAAGCCTAGAAAAATATTGCTCAAAATCAAGGGAGACTGGACTAATAAGAAAATAATGCCTTCAAATTTTGTAAAACTTGAGCCTATTATTCATATGGTCAAACACATACAAAAGTCATTGGTATGTTGTACTTTGTAGGAGGATTGTGATGAATTGCTCTTATTAAGTGGTTCTTGCCAGTGGTCAATGTGCAATAATGTGTTCCCAAGTTTTAGGAGAAGTTGCTCTCCCTGGGGCCACATTATGATCTACATAATTTCACTCTATCTAAAATCCGAACACTAAATATGTTGTATTATATGCCCTGGCAATTGTTTTGTTGGCCATTTGACCTCTTCAAAAGTGTTAGTATATCTTTTTTTTTTCTTTCTTTCTTCACCCTTTCCTCTATGCATCTTTCCTCCACTGTAAGCCACTTGGCTCCATGTGTCTTTCTAGTTTAGTAACAGATATATGCAATTTGTTTGAGTAATACCTATTTAACTGAGATTGAATGTGCTTCTTATCAAGTAGTTGATTTGATTGAGACATGTTTATTGGCTAATACAACGATTTAGTGCCAATTATTTGTGGTTCAACTTAAGGTGCCCTCATGGCTTCTATGGTAGATGGGTGGAGAGATGTGCAATAATGTATTGAGGCTTAGGTAATCTTTCCCATTGGGAAGTGATGTCTCCGATTACATCAAGGGCAATCCTTGAGTGTGCAAAACGAAGACCCATATTGGGCCAGAACATGGTTTACAGACAAAATGAGCATCATTTCCTGGCCATAACCTTTGGGCATCACAATCAAAAATCTGAACACATGAGTTCTTTTCAAGGAAATGTAGAGAAATTTGAAGTTAAATAGATATATCTTACGAGTCAGGTTCCTAGAACTTGTTTCAAGCCATAATTTACAGAGGCGTCACAAAACGGACCAGTAATATTAAAAGTTTTCTTTCTGAATACAGGGAAATTACAGCTAGGATTAGAGTTGTGGAACAGTAGAACATTACAGCTGATATTCATAAAAGTAAATACACTTGTCATTCTTTGTATTTAGTTGTCAAATATGGAAGAATCAAGCTTACCCAATACAAAAGAAAGTATGCCGCAAAAGAAATACAATATAGTAACCCAAAATGAACCCAAAGCCTGTCAAGAACAAGACACATAAAAAGAGAATATAGTGAATAATCTCTCCTGTCTCCTATCCACTTTCCTCTTTCCTCTCTCCTCTCTTAGGAAAGACCAAAATCAACATAGCTATGCCCCAACTTGTACTTGTAACCATCAACAAATTGAAAAAGTTGGCAGCCAGTAGTGTACAATAGAGGATGGCCTGAAGAGCTTCACAATTTTGCTAATCTCAATCACACATTTATTTGCTTAGTTTCATCGTGTACAACTATTAACATAGATTCCGCATTCATTATAGGGCATCAAGATGAGAGTTATAATTACATATAGCCTTTATATTGATTGCATGTGCTCAAGATGGGCCAGCTTGTCAGCAAAGTTTACATTCTTTATGATATTACAACAGATTATCACCTCTTGATCATCAAGGTAAATGACGTGTAGCTAAAAGATAAAAGCAAAACTTAGGTATTATAAGATTCTGAAATTTCTGCCTTTCAAGATGCATGAAGATAATAATTTATAAAACTTTAGAGGCCCAGAGCTTTTTCATTTGAGGATATAAAACAAAATAAAAGTAGAAACTATGTACAACAAGATTCTCAGGAAAAAATAAAAGTAAAAACAAGGTGCAACAAGACTCATGTCAGATTTGCTGAAACTTCGGCCTCTCAAAGATCATCCCACCAGTTGCATTAAGATGCTGCTTTATGAGATTCGAAGCTTTTCTCCTTGTTTCAGCATAAAAAACATGAATTGATCGATCATGTAAATAACATGAATTCAGTAATGTCTAAAATCATGATTTATCTCATAGGCCCTCTAATAAAAATCTTCCTCCCTCTCCCTCTCTGTCTCTCTCATTACTTACCTAAAAATTACCTGTTTGAGCCATCTGTTATATTGGAAATTGTAAATTGGTCTAACGTATCGCTCGCAATCGTATCGATGTCGATTTCTCCATAGACATAATTTACAGGAACCAAAACAAAAAGTCCAAATATAGTACATATTCCAAAAAAACGAAGGCTGTAGGAAGAAGAAAAAAACCTTATTAGACATGTACCTTCAGTCATTGTATTCAACTCTACATCACGATATTTCGACTTTGATTTCTTTTGACTGCTCACTTTTTTTTATTGACAGAGCAACAAGATGAAGATAAGATATTGCAAAATATGAAGCAGATTCATTAATAAGGCTTCGTTGCCTTTACCATAGAGGGATTTCATAACATCTTAGAAAATAATATGAGGTGCATTACAAGGTGCATGTTAGTGTCAACAAAGACTATGCTACCGCCTTCTTTTCATGATTACATTACCTCCATTCAAGTCCTTGACAGGACATAAACTTCTGATATTCTCACGGCTGCCAAAATGACTGGGGCTTAATACATTGCACATGAACATTGACAGGTAATCTAATAAAATCAATTCCACACTGTCAGTGACCTATCTCATTCTCCTTGAAGGCCTTATTTTTGTAATTTCCTTACCCCATTCAATCCTAGATAGAACATAATGTTTGAATATTGTCGCAAGTCAAAATTGTCTAGGCTGCAATACGTTGTAAATGACCATTGAGTGATAATTTACCTACATAAATGCCACAGTGTTAATGACAAATTTTATTCTTCCTAAGGACATATTTTGTTCAATCGGCTATGCTCCGTTGCAATTGAAATTTTTAAAGTCGGACTATAAAAAAAGAATATTCTTTACAAATGTATAGATTTCTAGGACCAAAATAGCTAGAATTCAGCCAACACTTTGAACAAACCGTGCAAAATCTTATTCTGAAAATGGAAGTTATAAATCTGGACGACTACGAGAATCGGGCATAGATCTCTTACCAGAAAACATATATCCTGAGGAAGACAAGGCTATCAAGTCCACTAGTGTTCACGATCTCATCATCGGTGACCTCCCAGGCTTTCTTGACCCATCCGGCAGAGGGAAGATAGTTCTTGAGGACAAACCCTCCACCTTCCCCTCTCTTCAGCTTTTCTTTGTCGTTCACGACGTGGCGAGCGAAGTAGATGTTGGCATTGGAGGGCTGCTTCCGGAAGACGGAGAAGAGAGCGAAGCAGAGGATTTCGAGGGAAATGTTGATGACGGCCGTGACGACGAGGCCAGAAACCCTAGTGGCCGTCATAGCTCGTCGTCGAATCGAGGAGCAGAAGAAAGAAAAGAAAGCAAGAAAGAAAGAAAGAAGAAGAAGAAGAAGAAGAAGAAGAAGAAGAAGAAGAAATTTTCTCAAATCTCTGAACTGCCCTTCTTCCTTCCTTAACTTTGTAAAACTCCCAAAATACCCCTCTATCTGTTTACTCTTATTTCTAGGGTTTAGAATCAAGGTTTAGGGTTTAGGGTTTAGGAATCAGGGTTTAGGGTTTAGGGTTTAGGAATCAGGGTTTTGGGTTTAGGAATCAAAGTTTAGGGTTTAGGGTTTAGGAATCAGGGTTTAGGGTTTAGGGTTATGGGCATCACCTTGAGAACCAATTTATAAGGCTAATTGGAAGGGTTTACGGGCCACTGGTTATCCTCTTCCTTCCTTTATTCTTGTTAAATTCCCAAAACAGGGTTTCTGGATCAGGGTTTAGAGTTATGCGTTTAGGAATCAGGGTTTAGGGTTATGGGCATGACATTAAGAACTAATTTATAAGGCTAATTTGAATGGTTTATGGGCCACTGGTTATCCTCTTCCTTCCTTTACTTGTTAAATTCCCAGACTAGGGTTTAGGGATCATGGTTTAGGAATCAGGGTTTAGGGTTCAGGGTTTAGGAATCAGGGTTTAGGGTCCTGGGAATAACCTTAAGAACCAATTTATAAGGCTAATTGGAATGGTTTACAGGCCACTGGTTATCCTCTTCCTTCCTTTACTTGTTAAATTCCCAAAATAGGGTTTCTGGATCAGGGTTTAGAGTTATGCGTTTAGGGATCAGGGTTTAGGGTTCAGGGTTTAGGGTTATGGGCATGCCATTAAGAACTAATTTATAAGGCTAATTTGAATGGTTTATGGGCCACTGGTTATCCTCTTCCTTCCTTTACTTGTTA
>JBBBWG010032864.1:13932-25970 GCA_037176905.1 Azolla pinnata
GGGTTTCTGGATCAGGGTTTAGAGTTATGCGTTTAGGGATCAGGGTTTAGGGTTCAGGGTTTAGGGTTATGGGCATGACCTTAAGAACTAATTTATAAGGCTAATTTGAATGGTTTATGGGCCATTGGTTATCCTCTTCCGTCCTTTACTTGTTAAATTCCCAGACTAGGGTTTAGGGATTAGGGTTTAGGGTTCAAGGCTTAGAGTTATGGGAATAACCTTAAGAACCAATTTATAAGGCTAATTGGAATGGTTTACGGGCCACTGGTTATCCTCTTCCTTCCTTGTTAAATTCCCAAAACAGGGTTTAGGAATCAGGGTTTAGGAATCAGGGTTTAGGAATCAGGGCTTAGGGTTCAAGGTTTAGGGATATAGGAATAACCTTAAGAACCAATTTATAAGGCTAATTTGAATGGTTCACGGGCAACCGATTATCTTCTTCCTTCCTTAACTTTGTAAAATTCCCTAAATAACCCTCCATCTATTTACTCTTATTTCTAGGGTTTAGGAATTAGGGTTCAGGGTATAGGAATTAGGGTTTAAGGTTTAGGGTTATGGGTTATGGGAATAACCTTAAGAACCAATTTATAAGGCTAATTTGAATGGTTTACGGGCCACCAATTATCCTCTTCCTTCCTTTACTTATTAAATTCCCAAACTAGGGTTTAGGGATCATGGTTTAGGAATCAAGGTTTAGGAATCAAGGTTTAAGAATCAAGGTTTAGGAATCAGGGTTTAAGATTTAAGGTTTAGGGTTATGAGCATAACCTTAAGAACCAACATATAAGGCTAATTTGAATGGTTTATGGGCCACTGGTTATCCTCTTCCTTCCTTTACTTGTTAAATACCCAAACTAGGGTTTAGGGATCAGGGTTTAGGGTTTAGGGATCAGGGTTTAGGGTTATGGGCATAGCCTTGAGAACCAATTTATAAGGCTAATTTGAATGGTTTACAGGCAACTCGTTATCCTCTTCCTTCCTTTAGTTGTTAAATTCCCCAAATACCCCCTCTATCTTTTTACTCTTCTTTCTAGGGTTTAGGAATCATGGTTTAGGGTTATGGGCATAACCTTAAGAATTAATTTACAAGGCTAATTTGAATGGTTTACGAGCAACCAATTAGTTATCTCCTTGCTTCCTTTACTTTGTAAAACTCCCAAAATACCCCTCCATCTGTTTATTTACGACGATTATACGAAATTTCGCCGTTTTTGTAATCACCTTATTTTCTTCTCCATAACAAATTAACCATAGCAAATTAACCATAGCAAATTCAACCATAGCAAATTAACCATAGCAAATTCAACCATAGCAAATTAACCATAGCAAATTCAACCATAGCAAATTCAACCATAGCAAATTCAACCATAGTAAATTCAACCATAGAAAATTAACCATAGCAAATTCAACCATAGCATAACAAATTAACCATGGCAAATTCAACCATAGCAAATTAAAGCTCTCATCAATCATATTTGAGCAGAGACAAAATTTCTAATACACAGAAACCTCAAGCAAAGAGTGAGGGGCATTTATGTAAATATGGAAAATGTCTTCTTCTTCTTCTTCTTCTTCTTCTTCTTCATTCTTCTTCTTTCTTTCTTTGTCTTTCTTTCTTTCTTTCTTTCTTCAGTCTTCGGAGCGATCATGTCGTGGAAAGCCAAGGTCGCCCCTGCCGTCAAAGAGCTTCGCTTCCATTTCTGCCAGACTTCAGTTGCTAGTGCGCCTGCAAGGTTTCTCTCTTTCTTACTCTTCCTGTTGCTCCCTTTTCTGTTTAATTCTGTATGGTCTTGCTTCACCTCTATGCATCTCTCTCTCTCTCCTGGATATACAAGATTTCCTGCTTTTCTAACCCCATCGACTCCTACAGGGAGTTTATCAAACGTAATTACAAGGACTTGAAGGCATCAAACCCTCGCCTTCCCATCCTTATTCGAGAATGCAACGGTATTCAACCTCGGTTGTGGGCAAGATACGGTATTGCTCCTCGTACATTTTATACGAGTATCGTTCTTCGAGTGTGGGGAAACACGATTGTGCACTCCCTTTGCTTGCGATGCATTTAGATCCACATGTTGCCTTAACTTCCTCTTGGAATGCATCAGGCCTGCCTTGATGTTGTGTGGTATTTTAGTGGTGAATTTATGGCTTCATTGTCAAATTGTATGTACATGCATTTTGCGGGGAAGTGAAGAATAGGTCGATGAGTCAAGCTAAAAGATATAGATTTCCTTAGTATATCCAGTATTAATTTTGTAATAAGGAAGAAATTGTGGCATCGTTTGCAATGTCTCTAGGAATAGATGTATGACTTCCCTGTGGTGAGGCTTTCGAGCAAAAAGATTGCATTTTTAATGTGTTTACAGCTTCTTTATTATGGTACCATGAATTTCACGTAAAGTTGAGATGCTGTAAAGCGTTTTAGTAGGAAGTTGTGATCTTGAGTCATGGTTTTAACGTATTTTACTGTCAAAAAAAAAAGTAATCTTGATGATGTAGTGTGCTAAGATACTTATTCCTGATCTGTTACCTATGCATATTTTGAAGTTTCTGAAATTTAAAGCATTAGAATGGTTTAACCACGGATTTGCCACTTTGGGATGTGGTCAATGCTTATTGAAGCCTTTCTGAATTCGAGGACGTTGTACCTGGACTTTTAGAGCCTTAGATGATATGCTGAGTTCAGTCAGCTGTGCTCAGTCGTGCTTATCGTTATAGTTACTGTAGGTCTATTTTGCCTCACACTGTAAGGTTCATGGTAATGCGATCAATTTTCGGGTAGGTACATTTGAAACTGCATATATTTTTATCCTTTGAAAGGAAATACAAATTTTGCTCAATTATTTCCTTTCACTGTATGGAACATGATGACCATTATGGATGCTAGAGAAGCATCCCTTTTGGTTATTTCTAGAATGCTTAGGACATGCTTGAAGTGGTCAAAGGGTTTCCATCAGTTTTGGTACATAATTTCTGACAGAGTAATTCTTCACACATTCCTATTGCTCATATGAACATTTCTTATACTTGTGGCAAACATAGAGGTATTCTAGCAAATACCAATAAAGTTAGGGGTATTTGGATGTTGCTCATGTGTATCTTCTGAATGCAAACTCCATTCTGCCTCCTGATTAGTGGCATGTGAATTTATAAAGTTTTTTTATTATATAAAATTATCTCTTTTGCAATTCGAATTACTAAAACATATCTTCTTACTGCGGTTTGACTTGGTATATCAGAGTTTGGGGAAGAGAAGAGTGTCCTATTAGATGGGTTGACGGAACAACAAATTGATGGGAAGCTGAAGGAATTGGTGCTGCCATCATAACTTCTGAGTTTGTGTGAAGTATTGGACTCTTGAGCTAGGAATAAAGCTTCTCGCATGTTTGGAGAAGGATTCTTTCATGCTATCCACTTGAACGAGGAAAGGGTATATATGCTTTATAAAGGTACTTGATTCGAAGTAAAGATGTCATGTAGAGTTCATGTTGCTATATCGACTTATGAAGCCTTTGAAGGTCAGATGATGCTCCTGTGAACTTCCAGAGAATGTTTTACATTTTCTTTTGAAAAAAGTGTGTTGATCGTAGCAAAGGAAGTGCGCCAATCTTTTAACTTTTGGACTACTATCTGGTGGATAGCAGGCAGGTTCAAACTGGGTTTCGATAAACAAAAAAACTCACTTAACTTAACTGCATTGACGAACACCAGCCTATGTAGTATTTGTGAACTTTTGAGAGCGTTTGGTAAGGTGCCAAAAAGTTAAAACTATGGCGAAGAACGAGAAAAAGAGAGGTAAAACAACTAACTGATGTCATTTGCATTTTATATGAGAAGGTTTAGGCTCGATCACTTTTGGTGGCCACATTGAAAGTAATATTGGAGGATTCTTAGTTGATCTGGCCACTTCTGTATCCTGATGGCATGATATTATCTACATGCAGTAAGCTTCGTGTTTGGATTGTTTGACAATGTGTTGCGATGCAACAGGAATGTGTGGGAAATTGGGAATCAGAATCAGCTGGAGTCATAATTGGGAGAATTATCATTACAGGAAGGATCTGTTCAAGGTAGAATTGGTTCGGTTTCCTTATCCAAACGATGCTAGTTTTTTTTTGTTCTGAGAGCAGTCAACAACAATATGGATGAGATTCCCACTTTCACAACTATATTTCCTGTGAAGGTTTGAACTTCTATTCTTGCTTGGATGGATCGGATCGATGGAGAAAATGTTTCTGCGAGTTTTTAATGATCTCTCGGTAACATGAAGGCCGATGAAGGAGTCGATTGCAACATGTTATATGCACACTAATCTTTTATTATATGCCACATTGATTGGGAGATACATGCAGATTCTTTTTCAAGGCATTCAGATGAAAAGGATTTTGTGTGAGAAGGTACTTCTAAATGAAGAACTTGGAAGTTTATTGCATTGCTAGTCATAATCCAACAACAATATCATCATCATTGCATCACCATCATAACCATCACCATCATCACCATCATAACCATCACCATCATCATCATCACCACCACCATCAACATCATTGCAGCATCATCACCACCACCACCACCACCACCATCATCATCATCATCATCATTAGTGCCACCATCATCAACACCGCTATCATCATCAGCAGCAGCAATGTCATCATTAGCAGCAACAGCATCATCAACATCACCACCACCGTCATCGTCAATGACCATCAGTGTCATGATCATGATCATGACCACAACCGTCATAATCATCAATCGTCATCGCCAGCAACAACATCGGCATCACCACCATCTTCATGGTTGTCAATTACCATCAACATGAACGTCGTGATCATCACCACCACCATCGTCATCATCAATCATCACGATCAACACCATCAACATCAACATCATGATCATGATCATCAATCATCATTGTCAACAACAACAACAGCAACATCACCATCACCACCAGCATCATCGTCAACCACCATCAACATCATGATCATGACCATCATGACCATCATCATCATTGACAACAACACCAATAACAACATCATCAATCATCATCACCAACAACAACATCATCAACCATCATCACCACCAACAACATCATCAATCATCATCACTACCAACACCATCACCACCATCACCACCATCACCACCATCACCACCATCACCATCATCACCACCACCACCATCATCATCGCTTTCAGCATCACCACAGTCACCACCATCATTATCATCACCATCAACACCATGATCACCATCACCACCACCACCACCACCATCATCATCATCATCATCACCTTCAGGACCACCACCATCATCAACATCAACACCACCATCACCATCATCATCATCACCACCACAATCATCACAGTCACCACCATAACCATCATCACCATCATCACCACCACAATCATCACAGTCACCATCATCACCACCACAATCATCATCACCACCACAATCATCACAGTCACCATCATTACTATGATCATCATCATCACCACCACAATCATCACAGTCATCATCATTACCATGATCATCATCATCACCACCACAATCATCACAGTCACCATCATCACCATCACCATCATCAGCAGCATCATCATCTTCACCATCGCCATGATCATCTTCTTCTTCTTCTTCTTCACGGACTCTGTGATGTATGGATCCATGGCAGGGCACTGTCCCGCCCCACGAGCTCTTCGCCTACATCCGGCTCTTCAAAGCTTGCGCCAGCGCCCGCGACCTTCCCAGAGGTATGTCTTCTCACTCCGACGCCTGCCGAGCAGGGCTCCTGCCCACGCTCTTCGTTCCTGCCGAGAACACCCTCATCAGCATGTACGGCAAATGTGGTAGCCTCCATGAGGCCAAGTATGTGTTCCTCTCCATGAAGGAACGGACGACCGTCTCCTGGAATGCCATGCTCTCGGCCTTCGTCGCAAAAGGCCAGGGAAACGAGGCTTTGAAGCTTTGCAGGCAAATGCTGTATGATCGCGTGAACCTCGACCTTGCAACGTTTGTGGTTGTTCTTCAAGCATGTGGTCTTTTGGCATCCGGAGGGAAACCCGAAAGCGATTCCCATGCAATGATGTGTGTGGAGATTGGATATGCGTTGCACTCTCGAATCCGAAGGGAACAGACCGCTCAGGATCCATTTGTTGCTAGTGCCCTCATAAGCTTGTACGGGAAGTGCAAGGCGATTGTTATGGCCGAATATGTGTTCAGCTCGGTTGTGGAGCCTTCCGCTGT
This sequence comes from Azolla pinnata, assembly GCA_037176905.1. NCBI lineage: Eukaryota > Viridiplantae > Streptophyta > Polypodiopsida > Salviniales > Salviniaceae > Azolla > Azolla pinnata. The sequence continues at coordinate 20,167 of JBBBWG010032864.1, forward strand.
GCTATGGAATGCGATGCTCTCGGCCTATGTAGAGAGTGATCAAGGAGAGAAAGCTTTGCAGCTGTATGCACTCATGCGAGAAGAAAAGGTTAGTCCTGACGATGCCACATATGTGATTGCCCTTCAGGCATGTACAGAACTCGCAGAAAAAGAAGGATCTTTCGATGAAGGACGAGCTGCATCGATGCCGTTACGAATCGGGCATGTCCTTCATACTTCCTCACATCGTCAAGGCTCAACCTCAAATGTTCTGGTCAATAACTCCCTTATAACTATGTATGGCAGATGTGGGGCGAGTGCTGATGCTGAGCATCTATTTTATGGGTTCTCTCTACATAGTGTTATGTCGTGGAATGCCATGCTCTCCGTATACATCGAAACAGGGCAACCAGAGAAGGCCTTACTGCTGTACATGCAGATGCGAGAGGATAAAGCAATGTCAGACCAACGGACCTTTGTGATTATTCTTCAGGCATGCATCGTCCTCGTTGAGAACGAGGAAAATCTTCCCCTGGAAGAAAAGAGAGCTAAGGCTGTTTGCCTTGAGATTGGACAAGCATTGCATGCCGAGGCTTCTAAGCAAGGATTTGCATGTGATGCCTTTGTCGGAAGTGCTCTATTGAGTATGTACGCTGCATGTGGCTCTGTTGTTGGAGTAGAATATGTTTTTGGAATGATAAAATGTCGAGACCTCGTGACATGGAATGCAGTACTTTCAGCATATGTTGAACAGGGGCATGGAGAGACTGCTTTAGTTACGTATAAAGAGATGCTTCTAGATGGTGAAGCACCGAACCAGCGCACCTTTGTGATCCTTCTTCAAGCATGTGTCCTTATGGCCGAGAAGGAAGAAACTCTTCTTATGAATCAGCAGCTTGCAAAGGTGGCATCTCTTGCTATAGGTCAAGCATTACATATGGATGCCGACAAAATAGGCTTCATGCATGATGTCTTTGTTGGAAATAGCCTAATTAGCATGTATGGTAAATGCGGGTCCATTCTTGAAGCCGAGGTAGTATTCGACCGTTTGTCTCAACGAGATGTTGTGTCGTGGAATGCCATTGTTTCAGCATATATAGATCAAGGTCAAGTTGATAAGGCTTTACGGTTATACTGTAGGATGTGCAAGCAATGCATCACACTCGTTACCCTCACTCGCATTCTACAAGCATGTAGTGGGAGCGGAAGCTTGGAAATATGCAGACAACTTCATTTTGAGCTTGTTTCTACAGCACATAGTGATAATACTCCTGCTGCACCAACACTTATATCTGCATATGGCGGATGTGCAAGCATGTTAGATGCACAAGCATGTTGTGATGAGGTGCCAGAAGTGGATATAGCTTCATGGAATGCTTGTATTGCGGGTCATGCAGGAGAAGGAGACACAATCCTGACCTTCCATGTGTTTGAAACTATGGTATTGGCTGGTGTGGAAGTGGATAAAGTGACATTTGTTTCTCTCTTTTCGGCTTGTGCCCACTGTGGCCTTGTAGGAGAAGGTCTCGAGTATTTTGTGGCGATGAACAAGGACTATGGAATAGTCCCTGATATGAAGCATTATGGTAGCATTCTTAATCTCCTCGGACGAGCCGGAGATTTCACGAGGGTTGAATCTGTGTTAGAGAGGATGCCGATGGAAGCCGACATCACCCTTTGGTTGTGCTTATTGGGAGCTTGTACACATGGCAACTTAGAGCTAGCTGAGCGGGCTTTCGAAAATGCAGTGACCTTGCAACCGACTCATGCTTCTCCATATGTTCTCATGTCGAATATCTATGCGGATGCCGGGGTGACAGAATCATATGTTTATTCAAGCTTGTAGTAGAAAGATGTCACATTTACTCTATCCACACTTGAAAAGGATTCGGTCCAAATGTGCACTCACATTGTTGTAGTGAAACGCAAGGGGGTATAAGATGAGAAGTGGAATCTCTGCTAGGCCTTTGTTTTCTCTTCAATGCGTTCAATCAAGCCATACGGCTGGATGTGAACAGGAAATGAGAGAGGTGATCTAACACATGGCCTTGCCAAAGCGTGATCAAGATGGCCTTTGTCGCAAGGTGATCGGTGATACACAGATGGATGGATGCATCCAGCATGATTTAGTTTTACCTTGTTATAGTGTGCTTACCTGATTCAGGCAGGTGGGCATGCATTGCTGCTTCTACTCACTGGAAGATCAAAAGAAAGATGATCTTATTGAGGTGGTCATAATAAGCATATATCGGGGCAATGCTTTGCATATGTGATCAATAAATGAGTCGGCGACGAAGATGATGTGCAGCAAGTGGACTCCGTGGGTAATCAATCAATCCACGATTTCGGATTATGATGAATCTCGTGGTTTCCATGGACATATTTCCTGGCTATGAATCATGCATGATCTGAAGCAAGTAAACGGATGCGTTTTGCATGATCTAAAGCTTGATGGTGGTCAGTATTTGTGAATACTCACAACTCTTTCCATCTCGGTCAAGTTGGAACTCTCGAAGTGCTTTGTCTGATAAAGATGATAAATCGGGGTCGTTCAGATGTTAAAAACTGTAATATGAAGAACTCAATTGTTTCATGATCTCAACAAATCCCATCTTTTTGTGAAATGAAATGGCGTATGCTTCAAAAGACCAAGTAAAAAAATCTGAGCTTTCCACAAGTTGATGTTTGAAATGTGAAATAGACAAATAGGAAAAAGCAATTGTAAAATTTAATATTGAAGATCAATTGTGAAATGTGATATTAAAGATCAATTTCAAAATGCAGGATTTTCAAAGGAACTGTAATAATATGAATACAGTTAGAAATTTCTTTAAAATGCAGGATTTTCAACGAATTAAACTCATAAACCACTCCTATAAACTTAATTCAAACATGACATCAAAGGCAAAACATCTCGTAGAAGAGTATCAGTAGAACAACAGTTTCAGATTTGGGAAGATTGAATTAGAAAAATCTATGCTTCAACATAAATGAAAACTAAAACTAGTTATTAAGAATTTGTTCGCGAAAGAGCTAGAGCTTTCTACAACTTGGTTGTATTCCATAGTACATTGACAGAAATTCTACACATACTGAAAGGATAAGTTTGCCAAGTATCTATCTATCTATCTGTAGAGAGGTTGGATCGAGAATTTCAAACTTGGAGCTAGCTAGTCCAACTGTAAATATTGTCCTAATCACTAGCTGATTACAGCTAGTCTAATGTCATAACAAGATTAACCGACAATGCTCATAGAGGGACCAAGCCCAGAGTTCGACAGATGGATAGTGGGAACAGGTGGGAACTTGTAGGGTCCAAGCCAGAGTTTGATAGATAGATATGGGAATAGGTCAGAATTTCGGTGAAATCAGGCCCCACATAGTTCAAAGCTAGTCAAGGAATTTAACAAGCCTCGGTCAGACGTTTAATAGAGATTTCAACCTCCTGCTTGGGCATTTTATCGATTCATTCGAGACCCAAAATGGAATTGAACTATGTGAGTGACATTACAAGGCCAGCAAGTGGCATTTCCATTTAAATTGATCGATTCATTCGAGACCCAATCTGGAATTGAACTATGTGACATTACAAGGCCAGCAAGTGGCATTTCCATTTAAACCACTTGGATGTATGTGCAAAGGAGCTAAAGCTAGTTAAATGCATGTGCAGATGAAAAAGCCCAAGTGTATTGCATCACAAAGCCCAACTGGCAATTCGGCTCTTCAATGTTGTGGATTATGAGATCAGGCATCTTTCTTACTTGGCTTTGCTTGGAGTTTTGTTATTCAATTTGGGTGATAGATAGATAGACAGACAAGACAGATAGATAGATAGATAGATAGCACCCAATGGAGAAATCTAGAAGAAGAAGATGCAAAAGAATACATAGAAGCTGGTTAGCAAAGGAACTGATCCAAACTGCCTTCAAAAATCTCCACTTATATCACATCGTTTCTAGCACGATTCTCGTAATGTCGCAACGAAGCGGGAAGGCTTTTTACAAGAAGCTTTCGCCCTCAAGTGTGAACAGACCAGGGACCTAAAACAAAAATCAGGCGATTTGCGTAGCAGCAAAAATCATGGGAAGAAGCTCATTACATAAATCCGAGGATATGATGTCAAGATGGATATCATGGGCTTGAATTTTGAGGATAATATTATGCTCTGGAACCCTCTTCCTCCTCTTTTCTGTAACCCATTCTGGCAAGTCTTGTGTCGGTGCCAGATCCTCGTCCTCGTAGCGCACTCTTGAAAATGGTCGCAGAGTGCGAGGACAAGATTTGCATCATGAATGAATCGACACTCTTCTCCATAATTGATCGTCAACGGGGGCATCCGCGAAATCATTGACATTTATGTGCTTCCGTGCAGTCGCCGTGAATAGGCTCATTATTTGCCTCTCCGATGCTGGCCAAACATGTTGGCAAATTCCGCGGTTGGAATTCGAGTCGGAGGTGGTAAAAACAAAAAAACTCGATGCGTCTGTAGCTGCTTCAACCCGCCGGTGATTGTGTTAAAAAGAGAAGATTCCAGATTTTTCGAGCAGTAAAACGCGCATCTGCAAAATAATACGTCGCCCGATGACCATGTGGTATATCTGGAAGGCTAGATGTATGTATGTAAAGTGTGAATGATCCGATTGTATATATACAGCTAATGCTCGTATATATATATATATACTGATCCTTGGCCTTGCGGTGTATATACGATCGGATCATTCACACATTGTTGCTGAATGTATATATACCGATCCCTGGGCATCAACAGTAGTGCATATACGGTTGGATCGGTGTTGGTGGCACGATCAGGCATACGTCTAGATTGGCAGCAATAGATAGGACCAGGCCTCGACATCGGCAATCAGGCGGATGTGTGTACATACATGTTACGTATAATACGATCGAATCGGCAGTTTGGGGGTGGAGAGAGCGGAGCATACTGCATGCGATCAAAAGTAGTATGTACATGATCGCATCGACATTGAGGTATGCGATTGTTATGATCGAGCATGTGGACCATGATTAGGGATCGGTCCAATTTCTAATCGATCAATCATTCCATTGATCGATCGATCCATTCGTTCAGTGGATCATAGCACCGATCGACTCGATCCATAGATCATTCTACCGATTGATCGATCGGCAGTTAACGCAGTTGATCAGGGCATTAACTAGTTGCAATTGCAGCTGATCACAGCATTTGCTGCAGCTGCAAGCTGATCACAACAACATTAGCTGCTGCTGCAAGCTGATTACAACAACATTAACTGCAGCTGCAAGCTGATTACAACAACAACATCAGCTGCTGCAAGCTGATGATCACAACAACATTAGCTGGATCACAACAACATTAGCTGGATCACAACAACATTAGCTGCAGCTGCAAGCTGATCACCAACATTAGCTGCTGCAAGCTGATCACAACAACATTAGCTGCAGCTAATGTTGGTGATCAGCCAATGTTGGTGATTAGCTGCTGCAAGCTGATGATCACAACAACATTAGTTGATGCTGCAAGCTGATCACAACAACATTAGCTGCAGCTGCAAGCTGATCACAACAACATTAGCTGCTGCAATCTGATCACAACAACATTAGCTGCTGCAAGCTAATGATCACAACAACATTAGCTGCAGCTGCAAGCTAATGATCACAACAACATTAGCTGCAGCTGCAAGCTGATCACAACAGCATTAGCTGCAGCTGCAAGCTGATCACAACAACATTAGCTGCTGCAATCTGATCACAACAACATTAGCTGCAGCTGCAAGCTGATCACAACAACATTAGCTGCAGCTGCAGCTGATCACAACAACATTAGCTGC
>JBBBWG010032864.1:26070-39756 GCA_037176905.1 Azolla pinnata
GCTGCTGCAATCTGATCACAACAACATTAGCTGCTGCAAGCTAATGATCACAACAACATTAGCTGCAGCTGCAAGCTGATCATCATCATTAGCTACTGCAAAGCTGATCACAGCAACATTAGCAGCAGCATCAGCAGCTTATTGCCAATTCTGCTCTCTCTCATATACGCATCTCTTACATGCATTCGATCGAATTCGATTCGATTCGCTTCGCTTCGATTCCCCGTATGAAGACGCTCCGCTCCGTATATACATACGGTCGCCCCCTAGGATCGTACACCGCCTGACGGATCCGTAGATGTACCACACGACCGTAGGGAGGGGGTGGCCGTACATATACATGCATACATACACGCCGCAATCGTATGGAATACGAGAGGCGTCAGCGGGGAAATGCAACATATACCATGTACGTACGCGCAGCGGGCAGAGGATACGGGGACGTGTACATACGGTCAATATACGTATAGGTATCCGTATATACGTACGGCGTAATGATTGGATGGACTGGAATAAAGTACATGTTTCCATTTTTGGGGGGAGGCGGTCATTTAATGCGCTGCAGAAATTTCCCCTTTTTGTTTTTCGATAATAGCAATAAATAAGATGAAAATTACCCACAAAAAAAACGCCCAATAAAATTTCTCAACTATAATACTTTAATTGCCCAATCAACGCCTCGTTTTTAAACATTAACGCGCAATTGATTGGTTTAATTGACACCCAAATCAATCGATTGTGAAAGTTCGATTTAACATCAAATGAACTGATCGATAAACGCTCGATTTACTCCGGATGAGCACCGAAGTAATACGTTGTTGATCATCTAATCGGATTCTAAAAATCGACTAGCTTCCGCGACTCGAATACGGTATAAGGGAATCGATGTATCGGATCAATAAGGAATAGAATCAATAGTAGCGGGAATCGATTTTATTAGTGTTAAAGATAAGATTAGGCGTTAATTTGCAATTTCCCGAATTCAGTAAGCGTTAAGAATGTAGTTTATAAATCGGTAATTCTCCCAAAAATTAATTGTGCAATAATAATAATAATCAACCACTCTCAATAGATGACTGAAATACTTATTTGTTCAATTGATATAAATAAATAAATAAATAAATAAATAAATAAGAAATTATTTATTTATTTGTGCATTAAACAAAATAGGGGGCGGTAGGCGGAGTAGGTGGGTATAGATTCCTTCCTCGAAAAAATAAATAAATAACAAATTAGAAAAAAAGAAATAAAAAAACAAATTAAATGAACAAATCTGGATAAATAAACAACGATTTTTAACGAAAGAAAAAACAAAAAAAAACGTGAGGAAAAAAGAAGAAAAGAAAAAGAAATATAAAAGAGAAGAGCGGCAAAAAAAAGAAAACAGTAAAAAATTTTCGGCCTTTTGAGAGGACGAAGAAGAAGAAGAAGAAGAAGAAGAATTTTCGGGGAAGAAGAAGAAGAAGAAGAAGAAGAAGAAGAAGTGAAGCAGCGAAGGAACGAACGATCGAGAACGACGACGACTAGTACGATCGAGGCACCATTCGTCTGCTTCCGATTAGAGGCAGATGTAGTACGATCGATCATCCTTCTTCTGTTGCTTCTGCTTCATCTGCTTCATCTGCTTCTGCTGAATCTGCTTCTGCTTCGACGTCGTAGTTGCTGCTACAAATAGGAGGAGGTGCCACAAGATTGGAGATTTGCTGGGATCGATGAAGACGGCGGCGGCGGCGGCGGCGCAGATGATGCTGCTGGTGGCGGTGGCGGTGCTGCTGGGGAGCAGCAATGGTGGGAGGGGAAGACGCCGCGAGGCCGCCTGCAAGCAGTTAGGGTTAGGGTTAGGGTTAGGGTTAGGGTTAGGGTTTGCAGAGGCGGCGGCGCCTGTGGTGCCGGCGCTGTTCGTGTTCGGGGACTCGCTGGCGGACGCGGGGAACAACAACAAGCTGCGGACGCTCGCGAAGGCCAATCATCCGCCGTACGGGCTCACCTTCCCGGGGCGAATCCCCACCGGCCGCTTCGTCGACGGCTTCAACGCCTTCGATTACTTCGGTGATTTTTCTGCAGACTCCCCTGAATCTCTTCTCCTTCTCCTTCTCTTCCACCTCCATGAGTTTTAGGGTTTTCCGGGTCGAGTGTTTTAGGGTTTCGGATCTCTCTCTCTCTCTCTCTCTCGCTGACCTTTCATCAGCATGTATATACACGATGCATATATCCACATTTTCCTGCAAGATTCTCCTTCGACATGTAGATAATCTATGTCATACATGAATGCATGTGTCTGTCTGCCTGTATGTACGTATTTGCAATCTCCTTCATCGACATGTATAGATCCACATATATGAATGCACGTGTCTGTCTGTACATTGTATGTGTGTATATACGGTGCTTTACCCGTGATTCGTGCAAGCAACATTGTTTATTATCTACGTATATGAATGCATGTGTCCGTATGTATACGGTGCTTTACCCTTGATTCTTGCAATCTCCTTAATCAACATGTATACATCTACATATATGAATGCATGTGTATGTATGTATGTATGTACCCTTGATTCTTGCAATCTCCTGAATCAACATGTATGTTATCTACGCATATGAATGCATGTGTATGTATGTATGTATACGGCCATTTACACTTGATTCTTGCAATCTCGTTAATCAACATGTATATATCTACACATATGAATGCATGTGTATGTATGCATGCATGCATGCATGCATGTATGTATATGGCGGTCTACCCTCGATTCTTGCAAGCAACATGTATACTATCTACATATATGAATGCATGTGTCTGTCTATAGATATGTGTGCATGCATGCATACGGTGTAGCACCGATCATGATTCCTGCAATGATCGCCTAATTCAACATGTATACATCTATCTATACATATATGAATGAATGCCTGAAATGAATGTATGTATGTGTCTGATCCATTGATGGTGTGGTGACCATCAATGCGGATGATGAGCATGTATATTCCGGTATATTTTATGCCGTGTTGGTCGATTGGAGTTGAATTTGACCAACATTTGATACCATATGGTTAATGATGGTGAATCTGATCGATGATCATGACCATATTGGTGATGGTGATGGTGATGGTGGTATCGGTGACTTGGTTCTTCGTTCCGAAAGGCTAACATTTACGGTGATGATGGTGATCATGCACAATTTGGTTGACATGATGCTTTGTGTTGTATATTTTGTATTGTGTAGCTTTGAAGCTTGGGCTTCCTCTGGTTCCGGTCTACACCGACAACACGACGCAAGGCGAGAAGCTTCTGCAAGGCGTCAACTTTGCGTCAGCTGCATCGGGGATCATGGGCTACACCGGCCTCAACTTTGTAAGATTAAGCTTCACCTAATTAATTAACCCATCAAACACTTAGTAGTAGTCCTATAAATTAAGATCAGCACTTGCTAATCTCGGGGCTCGGGCAGAGTCGATTACTAGGGTAAATCAACTAATTAACAAGAAGGGGAGCGGCTACATCTAGCAAACGACTGTAATTAGATGAGTTAGCATTAGAGGTCAAAGGAGATGGCAATTCCAAGTGGCTGAGAATATATGCACATATATATCATCCATTTTATGCACGCATGTGTTTATGTACGTATGTTTTAGAGCGTTCAAGAAATCTAATTGGTCAAAAGGAGGAGATGGGGGTTGAAATCACGTGATTTGCATGCAGAAGGTGGTGGATTCTTGCTCCAACAGATTTTCAGCTTGCTAAGAAGTATAAACAGCATTGAAATTCCACTGATCACATCGGTCGATCCATCGATCCAATGTCTATCTACCAATCTATCTATCTATCTAATCTATCTAATCTACCTGTTTGATTTGTCTGTCGGTTCGTCAGTCAATCAGTCAGTCTATCTGTCCATATCGGATCGAATGATTCCAGGCAAGTATACGACATGAGCATTGAGCCGTGACTTGATTCTTGGATCGATCGATGCAGGGGAAGGTGTACTCGCTGGAGGCGCAGGTGGGGCAGTTCCTGGAGGTGAAGCGGGAGCTGGAGGCGATGATCGGGGAGGCGGAGACGGTGGAGCTGCTGGGGAGGTCGGTGTTTGTGCTGGTGACGGGGTCCAATGACTGGGTCAACACGTACTACTTCCCGGGGTCCCCGCTGCCGAAGCTCTACACGGTGGAGCAATACAGGGACCTGCTACTGCAGAGCCTGTTCACACACGTCCGGAGCCTGCATCGAGCAGGCGCCCGAAAGATGGCAGTTGCGGGCCTCGGGGCCCTTGGCTGCTGCCCTTCGCAGCTCAGAGCCTACAGGTCGGAGAACGGTTCCTGCATCTCCTGGCTCAACGACCTCGCCCTCGACTTCAACGAGCATCTGCGGCCTGCTCTGTTCGCACTGGCCGACTCGTTGCCCAATGCCACGTTCGCGTACCAGAACCTCTTCACGCCCTTCCTCGACGCCGTCCGCGATCCTGCCTCCTTCGGTAAGAATCCCGATTCCCCGCAGGTTTCTTTTCAGGGGGGTTTCCGTGTGCTTTGATCGCATGCGTTTCATCGATCGATGTTCACACCATAGGGTCAACTATTTGTAAAAACATCTAGCTTGTGCTTGTGCTAGTAAGTAGTGTTCACACCATAGGGTCAACTATTTGTAAAAAACATCTAGCTTGTGCCTGTGCTAGTAAGCAGTGTTCTCACCGTAGGGTCAACTATTTGTAAAAAACATCTAGCTTGTGCTTGTGCTAGTAAGCAGTGTTCACACCATAGGGTCAACTATTTGTAAAAAACATATAGCTTGTGCTTGTGCTAGTAAGCAGTGTTCTCACCATAGGGTCAACTATTTGTAAAAAACATCTAGCTTGTGCCTGTGCTAGTAAGCAGTGTTCACACCATAGGGTCAACTATTTGTAAAAAACATCTAGCTTGTGCCTATGATAGTAAACAGTATTCACACCATAGGGTCAACTATTTGTAAAAGAAAAACTAGCTTGTGTCTGTACTAGTAAGTAGTGTTCACACCATAGGGTGAGCTATTTGTAAAAAAAATGCTAGCTCTCATCAGAAGAATGGCACCTGAGGACCGAAAAAAAAATGGTTATAACTTGAAGTACCCGATGTTCTGGTCCTGTTTACGTCACGTGATTGCAACTAGTTCAGGGCTTAGTGTTTTACGACCATCTTCTAATTCATTAGCCTCTAATGTGTATTATTATATCGTGCCAGTATTCACACGGGACACCATCGTAGGGGGTCAGTTAATTTTCTTATCTAGCTCATTAATGACCGAGGGGTGAGGGATTGAAATGGTTCCGATGCTCATAACCCTAGTGAATTAAGTACTGAACGATTTGGTCTCGTTTGGTATGTGGTTGTAATCAGTTCAAGGTTCAGTGTTTGCGGGCTTGTGATCCTTGATTAGCCTGTATGTATGATAGCGTAATTGTGTTCACACTATAGGGTTGGTTAGTTTGTAATCTCGTTTATTATCAATGAATTGCGGGTGAAGATTGAAATGGTGATGATACTCGAAGCATTTAAGGCTCATGCCTCGGTTCTCTTGTGTATGGTTTCCTACTTGTAATCATGTACTGAACCGATGCAGCCTCATTTTGGTACGAGGCATTGCAAGTTCATTTACGAGCATATAACCATTCATTGGCCTCTATATTGCACTAGTATTTCTAGTAAGTAGTAGTAGTAGTAGTAGTAGTAGTAGTAGTAGTAGTAGTAGTGATTAACTCCCTAGGGTTAGTTATTTGTGGGCTAGTTCATTACAAAAAATGACAAGTGAGGAATCGGAATGGTTACGACGCTTGTAACGTTTAGGGTTCAATCCTCGACAATTTCTTAACCATTCATTTGGCCTCTAATACCGTAACAATCGTAGCAGTTAACTCTCCAGGGTTCAATCCTCGGCAATTTCTTACTTACCGAGGGGAGGATGTATGTATATACATTTTGTAAAGATTCTGATGTGCCTTTCCCCCCCCTCCCCCAGGCTTTACGATCGCCAACAAGGCCTGTTGCGGCATCGGCAAGTACGGCGGCTTCCTCAACTGCTTCCAGGGCTTCCCCGTCTGCTCCGATGTCTACAACCACCTCTTCTGGGATGCATACCACCCATCATCCAAGTTCTGCAAGCAGCTCGTCGACCTCCTGTGGAACCACGGCCCGCCTTACAGCTACCCAAAGAGCGGAAGGGAGTTGCTCCTGTCATAGCCTCCGATTGTGTGCTAGCTTAAGCCTCCAAGATTAGAGATCTTTATATCTATCTATCTATCTATCTATTCTTTGGATTTGGCCTTTATCCCCAGGAGGGAGGTTGGGTTCCCTGGAGCCGCGGCGGTTTCGTGAAAGCAGAGAGCATGTATGTGGCCCCCCCTTCTCGATCCCTTTCTTCGCGGCAAGTTCACTCGATTCCCCTCGCCAGATTTCTCTTTCTCTCCTCCCTCTGCCTGGCCTCCGATAAATGAAGAATCTGTTCTCTTCCAGCAGAAAACGGTCTGTAATCGAGCCCGAGTCCCAGATATCTATATATATGTATATATATCTGTGGTCCGAGGAAGGATAAGGCCACAAGAAATATCTCGCGTTTGCAACTGTGTCGTTGTGTGTCTTGTACACATATGATATGATATGCATGGCCTTATGCATGCATGCATGCATGCATGGCATGGCCTTATGCATGCATGGGCGTGAGTCTTCTTCTTCTTCTTCTTCTTCTTCTTCTTCTTCTTCTTGTATGCATGTGTGTGTGTGTGCATGCATGTGTGCATGCATGTGTGCTATGCATCATGTGCGTGCATGCATGCATGTATGTATGTGTGCATGCATGTATGTGTGTGTGCATGTGTGTTGGTGGAAAATATCTGCGGGCTTTTTTTTTATGTGTGCAAATCACGTGAAAATGGCGGGACCGGAAAAGCGCGCGCCGCGCCACGTGGCAGGCGCCGCGCGAAAAAGCCCGCGCCACAAAAGCGCGCGAAGCGGGGGGAAAAGTGAAAAGAAAAAGCGCGGCAGAAAATATCTCCTCTTTTTTTTTACCGGGAAATATCTTCTTCTTCTTCTTCTTCTTCTTCTTCTTCGTCGTCGTCGTCGTCGTCATCGTCGTCATCGTCGTTTCTCTGTGTGTATATACATACCTGCAGAAATGCAGTGCGAACAGCAGCTTCTCTTTCTGTGTTTTCCATGGATTCTTCGACGCGCCTGCTCGCACGATCTGGCCGCCTCCACCTCTACGCCGGCCGTGGCTTTTATCGCTCTCCTGATCCTGCTACTACTAACCCCCATCATGACGATGAATCTGAAAGCTCCTCCGAATCCGATGTCGTTTGGCCGTTCCCCCGCGAAGCAGCAGTCGGAGAAGACGCAGGCTCTGCCGGCGGAGAAGAAATGGCGCTTCTAGCAGCAGGCGAGGAAGCGCCTGACCATGGCTCCGTCCGATCTTCTTCCTCCGGCCTCTCCAGATGTAGCTCTTCCGATTCCATGGTCACCGATGCCACGTCCTCGGATCGAAGCCGCGGAAATGGAGGAGATCGAGCAGACATGGTAAATGGAAGAAGAAGGACAGATCGAGCAGACACGGTAATTATGCAGGAACCATGGCATCTAATTCCCTTCTGTTTCATCTTATCTTTAAGTCTGCGCTAGACTTGGACGTTTTCTTCTTGTTTCAATCTTTCCAAGAAGAGCCGGATGATGACGAAGAAGAAGAAGAAGAAGAAGAAGAAGAAGAAGAAGAAAAGGAAAGAACAATCTGTGGGGATCTGAAAGAAAGAACTTTATGAACAATCTGTGGGAATCTGACCTCAGAATTCTGAAAATGACCATGTTTCTTTCGGTCGCACATTCTTTAGTGAACGAAAGAAAGAAAGAACTTGATACACTATCTGTGGGAATCTGGCCTTAGAATTCTGAAAATCAATGTGTTTACACAGGTCGCACAAATCTTTTAGGGAAAGAAAGAAAGAAAGAACTTGATACACAATCTGTGGGAATATGGCTTGGAAATTCTGATGTTTCCACAGGTCACAGATTCGTTAGGGAAAGAAAGAAAGAGACATGGAAAGAAAGAACTTGATACACAATACGTGGGAATATGGCCTTGGAAGTCTGAAAATCACCATGTTTCTACAGGTCACACATTCTTTAGGATCCACGAGTGGCCGTTGGACTGATGATAAGCACAGATCATATCTGACATTCATGGAGGAGAACTTCGTGAAGGAAATGTTCGAGAATGGATGCTGCAGACCGACTCATATGGCAGCGGCCGACGATGCTACCACATCCTTGCAGAAGATCGATGAGGTTTCGAACTTCGATCCTTAGTATATACTGTGTTTCTTGTCTTTCTTACATCATGAGAGAGTACATTTTGTATGTGGAAGGCACATATATATGCATATTGTGTGAACATCTACATGTGTATGTGAGCTCTTGAGCCATTCATTTGATGCAAGTATGCCATATCTCGAGTCCACAGAATATGTAAATGAATGTATCTGCATGGACGAGTGCATGCCACATGCATATGTATGTACTTGCATCTCTTGAGCCATTCATTTGATGCAAGTATGCCATATCTCGAGTCCACACAATATGTAAATGAATATATCTGCATGGACGAGTGCATGCCACATGCATATGTATGTGCTTGCATCTCTTGAGCCTGTCATTTGATGCAAGTATGCCATATCTCGAGTCCACACAATATGTAAATGAATATATCTGCATGGAAGAGTGCATGCCACATGCATATGTATGTGCTTGCATCTCTTGAGCCTTTCATTTGATGCAAGTATGCCATATCTCTCCACAGAATATGTAAATGAATATATCTGCATGGACGAGTGCATGCCACATGCATATGTATGTAGGTACGCACATGTGTTTGGGCTTTGTATACATGCATGAATGTGTGCATATATATGTACATCTGGATGTAGTGCATGTGTGTGTGATTATGAGAATATGTGAATGACTCGTGTTTATACTTAGACTTATGCAATATGTATGTGTCGATTGGTGGTACACTACGTGTATGATGGTTAGTCATTCGCATTTGCGTGATGCTTGAAAATTCCATGGCTTGTCATGTTGCAGTTGGAGATGAGGACATGCAGGTCAATGCTGAAGGAACCTCATCGGAACATTCCTCCGCTCAATATGCCATGGCCCTTGCTAGAAACTCTGCCCATCTCAAAAGTCCAGCTCAACTCCAAGAGGGCAAATGTTGCCAATGATCATCATTCTTTGCTCGTGTTCGATTCAGGACTCGAAGAAATCAAGAGGCAGGAATGTATGCTTAGGACCTCGAACATGTATGGAGCTCAAGACTCGAGCGTTTGTCGGAATACCAGCATTTCTAGTAGCTGCAGAATCAGTGAGTTCTTTAATGTTTATTTTTCACATACCAGTGCCATCCACGAAACAATATATGTGTCTTTCATGACCTGTAATAGAGCAACTTACATCACCATAGAAACCTCGAATTCACTAATCTATGAAAGGATTGTTAGTAATTCCATTGGGAATATTTTGGATCATCCATGACTGGACTGTTCTATGTCTGCAGGTAACGCAGGGAATTGCGGCGAGGTTGAAGATGTAGGCGAGAAGGTGAAATCGTCGTGTCAGGTACTTCCTCCCGACACGCATCATGGAGCAAGGCCCATGAGGCCTAGAAAACGAAGGCGAGGATCGAATTCGGACCTTCCACGGAGAACCTCGACGAGGTCTAAACTTGAGAATCGATCGGAAGATAATTCCAATGGATTGAACATAATGTTCTGATCCTTATAGTGATGCCAGGTAGCTTGCCGGTGAATGTTCTCCAAGCCCATGTAGTTTTGTTGCTTGTAGCTGATATCTATTACTCCTCAACAAGGTCACAACTCTACAGACTCGATTCGGTAAACTTTGTAGACAGTTTTGTACGCCTTATTACTCCCACGTACTACTTACTACTTAGTGTAGCAATATTTATTTTCCGACCAGTAGGATGATGGTTTTCTCAAGGTATATGCCATTGATATTGCAGTTGTAATCAGCTTTTGGAATAGATCCTGTATTGTTGAAGAATTTGTAGCAGGCTTGACATGGTGTTCTTGTCTAAGACCACAATTTACTAATGAAAGCTTAACTCGATGCAGGACTCACAAACACGGTTCACTTGGACAGGTTTTGGGGCGGGGGACAAAGTAATTGTATACTACTGGTAGATAGTCATATACAGTTAAACTTCATAGAATCTTGTTCATTAATATAAGAAACTTTTGGAAAGAGCGATGAATAATTGGCTTAATGCCAAACACCATTAGAGTTCTTGACAATGCATTTAACGATAGCGATCCTTGTAACATGGGTAATTAGCATAGATCGGTCCAGGTGACTAATTAGTAGGCCATGCCAGATTAGCATGGATGGAACTGAATGGTTCTTGATTGATGCCAATCATCTTGCAGGCCAGATCAGATCAAGATGGATGGACCTTGTCGGTCCCTAATCTATGGCGATTGATCTCCAAGATATGAATGTATCGGCCCTTGATCGATGGCGATCAATCTCCAAGATCAGATGGTATCGACCCTTGATCAATCTCCAAGATCAGATCGTATCATCGGTCCCTGAGCGACGGTGATCGATGTGTATGTAAGATCAAATTGTATTATCGGTCCCTGAGCGACGGTGATCGATCTACAAGGCTAGGCCGGATCTCCGAGATCAGATTGTATCAGTCCTTGATCGATGCCGATCGGTTTGCAAGCCAAGCCGGATCGGCATGGATGGATTGTATCGGGGTTCTTGATCGATTGTATCATCAAGCCAAGCCAAATAAGCATGGATGGATCATATGGGTGTTCTTGATTGGCGCCGATCGATCGGCGAGCCAAGCCAAGATAAGAATGGATGGATCATATTCCTTCTTGATCGACGCCGATCAATCAGCAAAGCCAAGCCAGATTAGAATGCAAGATTGATGCCTCGATCGATCGGCAAGCCAAGCCAGATCAGCATGCACCATGCATGATTGACATCGATCGATTGGCAATCGAAGCCAGATCAGCATGCAACAATGCATGGTCGGCACCGATCGATTGGCAAGCCAAGCCAGATCAGCATGCAGCATGCATGATCGACATCGATCGCTCGGCAACGCAAGCCAGATCATGATGCATGATCGATGTCTGATTTGATCAGCAAGCCAAGCCAGATCAGCGTGCATGACGATCGATCAGCAAGGTATGCCAGATCAGCATGCAACATGCATGATCGACATCGATTGCTCAGCACCGCAAGCCGGATCATGACGCATGATCGATGCCTGATTTGATCACCAAGCCAAGCCAGATCATCAGCGTGCATGACGATCGAACACCGACCGATCAGCAAGGTATGCCAGATCAGCATCCAAGATCGATCATCGATCGATCGATCGAATCAGCAAGGCATGCCAGATCAGCACGCATGATCGATCATCGATCGATCGAATCAGCAAGGTATGCATGATCAGCATGCATGATCAATCATCGATCGATCGAATCGAATCGAATCGAATCGAATCGAATCGGCAAGGTATCGCTAGATCAACATGCACGATCGATCGATCGATCGATCGATCAGCAAGGCAAGCCAGATCACGATGCAAGGATCGATGCCGATGATCGATCGATCAGCAAAGCGCCCATTTGGGCCACAGTGTGAACGCGGACAAAAAATTAGGGTTGTTTTTTGGATGCTCATCTCGCATAAATTGCAGAAAGCTTTCTTCGCTCAGAAGGAAGCTATGGCGTCGTTGATCCGATCGATCGATCGATCGATGGAGGAGGAGGAAGAGGCACAGGCCGCCGCTTGGTCGTTCGCTGATGATCTTTCCTTGCATAGATCTGTCAATCCTCAGAGGTAGCCATCTTTCTTCTGATGGCTCGATTCTGACAAAATTCAAGGTTGCGTCTGAGAATCCCTCCAAAGCAAGGCCTGTTCCTCCTCTTCGAGCCCATGCCCCTCTCCATAGCTGTTTGTGATCCTAACACGGGGTGAATTCTGATGATTCAAAAGGAGGAAATCGCCTCCACTTTTTGTCTGCAGTTGTGAGCTTTAGATAGCTAAGAAACATCAACAGTTTTGATGGGAGCTTCTCTCTTTAGCCTACTTCTCGCATCACCATGGAAAGGAAAGGTCACAGAAACAATCATTGTGAACGTGAAGGTGAGGGAGGATTACAACCAGGTTTAGAAAGAGGCTTCAAGTCTGTATAGCCAAGAAGTTCATATGTCAAGGACTCAGAAAATATGTTTGAAATCTATGAGTTGCTGAAAGATCTGCAATGAATTGGGTTCTCATGCATGGTGGAGAAGGATAGTCTGAATTTGGGTTACAAAGGTACATACATAGATAGATGTAGGACCTTGTATAGTGTGAAAATTGTATGAACAGATAAATGAAGGCTGTCTTTCATTTCTATTCATGTTAACTCAAGATAATGATCAAGGATAAAGACCAAGGTTAGAGATAATGGAGGCATTGAGTGGAAACAAGGGAAAAGATTCTATGACCATTTTATTGATTTTCATAGAATTCGTTGGATGTATTGAAGACGTTAAGAAGCTTACTGCCTAGATTGTTTTACTAGATATAAAAGAGGAAATTTTGAGGAAGCTTTTGTTGGGTTTCTCTATTCTAAGTTAGTGGAGTTGGATGGTTCCTAATGTTGACATAGGAGGATGAGTTTGGTTCAATAGATCTATATTTTGTTACATATGCTTGTTGTAAATGGGCAATAGACTTGACAAAAGTTAGGTCAAAATTCAAGGGTTTAGGGTTAATCTAAGCATTCAATTGTGTTACATAGATATTATATTTTAGTTTGGTTTTATGGTGAAACATACAATCATGCAACATAAATGTTATATTCGAGTTTCTTTTCATGGTGAAACATCCAAACATACATAAATATTATTATTAAGTTTCTTTTTATGGTGAATAGCTTTAGTTATGGGATCTTGAGTCTTAGCTTTTGTTCTCTATCTTTGTTAACCAGTGGTTCTTGGACTGTTATGGATGGGTGAGTTAATACAATCTAACATAGATTAGTCTGATCATTCCTTCACCCTCATTGTGTAAGGAGTCAATCATGAAATCAGACAAGGCTATGCTTGAACTCTTGCAATTTGCCATTAGGGGAAATGAAATCTTGACTTCGACCAATGATCTTTCGATTGGCTACAACTTGATCAATCACAAGTGGGTGTTGGCTTGGTTGGTTGCTGACTCCCTTTCTCACTAATTGCATGTTTTGCTCCATTGTCTCACAAATATGTTTTGACTTTGATTATGTGTTTGAGAAGAAATATCTTATCAATCTATAAGAAGGCACTTGTCCATTGTTTGGGCCGATGTATGAGCTTTACGAACCAGAACTAGTCTTCTAGAAAATATCTCGATGAAATCTTGCAGAAGGGTTTCTAAGGACCCTGTGGATTGCTATTATCTTCGCGTTGACTATTGTGGACTCAATAAAATTATGGTATTTAATTGTGATCTTACCTTGGATCGCAAAGCTGTTTGATTGCTTTCACATTGCATTCAAAGATTGACTTGTGTGAGGCATATAACTTGGTGCACATTAAACCCGATGATACTTGGAAAACTACGTTCTGCACACATTATGATATTTTGAAAACAAAGTCATGCCTTTCGGAC
>JBBBWG010032875.1:2484-31300 GCA_037176905.1 Azolla pinnata
TATCTATCTATCTATCTATCTATCTATATATGCATTCATCAAAATAGTCCATTTTGGAAGTGAGCGAGTAAATTCTCCGAAATCACCACAAAAGTGGCATCTTTGCAAGGAGTTGGAAAAATGTCCAGTTAAAGATAAGCAGAGTTTGAAAGGAATTGCTCGGACAAGCTGTTTCGCTTGATTTGCTGTTGTATTCCATCCGCTCAAGCTTTTCCCAGGTCGCTTATTGTCAGCAGCTTACCTGATCTTACATTTTCTTTATCTTTTGTTTATCTGTTCAATCGGTCGGATTCCTGATCATATCTGTGGAAATGCACATGGTAACATCATGTATTAGATGTCATTGACGGAATATCTATCAGAATTTCTACCATGGACTTTTGCTGATCGGATCCAATCTCAGGCATTGTAGTTGGAATGGAAAAGAAGCCCGTGAATGAATCTCACTGGCAACAGCAAGGGACTGTCTTGGGGGTTTGACTTCCCAGTACAGACATAGCTGTCCTTCAGGATTCAGAGGTAATTGACATGAGCTTCTTCATAATGGAACCATGTAACCACTCCATGGCAATCTTCTTTCTTTTGTTCTGGATAAGCTTATTATCATCTTGAACCGACCTTGATGTTGACTGCATCTGCTTCAACGCTCAGGAGAAGAGTAACCATGAAATGGGTGTCTCCTGTCAGAGATAAGGCCCTCTCAACACAAACGGAAATAACAGATTCAACTGATGGGAACCATTTTGTCCGTGGTTCAAGGTATTCAGAGACTGTTGCATCAAAAGAATGCCTGTAAACATCCTTAGCTTTACTTGAATTGGTGACTTGCAATGTAGCATCCGGTTATGATAAGTATCTGTTTTTGTGCAATGCAGAAATGAATCTGAATTGGAATTTACAAGGTTGTGGGAGGATTTTCGTGCATCTTCTTCAGAAACGGTATCATATGCTTTACACACTAAAAGCTTACACATTGTATAGTTTTTAAGTTAGATCTGGTTTAAGCATAGCTTTTGTCAGTCTGAAAAATCAAGATTTCCATCGACTCTACTCTACAGCAGGGTCTTTATAAGGAAGACAATAAATCCAACCAGTCTTAAGGGAAGAAGTCAGAAATCCACGAGTACATGACTCAATGGTTGAATCTCCATTCCAGTTGTCAATGCATTTACAACCAGCTGAATTTTCAATCTAGGTCTGCCATCAAGTCTGTACACTTGATCTCCCTTTGGGGTCTGCAAAAGGATAGAGTAGAAAAAGTAGTAGTAGGACAAAGATAACCTCTAGTGACTCAATCATGAGGATGAAATTTATACAGTAATCAAGTGATTTCAGAGTTCATCATGTTTAACCTTAGACAAAAGGGAGAACGTACATATTCTACGAAGAACCACAACGTGGGATTTTTCAGCAAATATTTGTAAGTCTAGTTCAAGATTCTCCAGTATGACTACTCTCTTGCATATTTACCTTGTACTGTATAGATCCTCATAATCATGTCTAGGACTAGGGTAATGTTGTGCTGCTTGTATAGTGGTAGGTAGACTTAAACTATTCTATTAACAATCTTATGCATGAGCCACCCCAGCCATCTCTCCAAGACGAAGCATCCTTTTAGAGGCAGGAAATTTTTTCTTTTGCATAAAAAAGGTCCCTTCTATTAGTTGAAAATTCATCACAACCAGTGATCAAAATAGATAGCACTAGTTACACCTAGAGATTCCAAATATGAGTCATAGGTTTTGTCTCAAACATTTCCTTGTAGTCATTGATTGAAAGAGAAAGGTTGCAGTAGCCACTTTTATAGAGCATATTGCCATTGTATACACTTGATTTGTCGTATATAACTTGTTGCCAAATTTTATGGAAGGTGAGCCGTTTTTTAATTGGTTTGTCTGACGATCCTTTTATTGCATCATATTGTCCCCTTAGGTTGTGAATTATCTCCAGCCAGATCTTCATGATCGTCTCAACAGAAGGCTCTTTTTCTTCCCCTTAAACCCTTCCATGCATCTCATCTTCCTTACGAACTAAATTGTAAGATTACTATCTGTATCCCGTTGTTGATCTCCTTATGGTGACAGCTATCCCCCTGAGATAATGTCATCGATGATAGCTTAACGTGAATGAGAAGCAATTATCATTATCATCACCTTCAAATTTCCATATGTCGTCATCCAAGGTGGACCGTGCAACTGAAATCCATGAGAACATCCCTGCCCATAAAGAATATACTCCGTAAAACTCCACCCCACTCCTCTATACAGTCCCACAAACAATGCTCGGTAAACTCACAGGGATTATTACATCTGATGTAAGTCATAGAATGACCTGTTCTCCTTCCCCATTTGCCGACTGCATTTGACTTGTATGTGAATTTCCATCGAAACAAAGTAGCCGATCTTGCTTGTTGTCTTCCAAATATCATCTTTTAGATCGCCTAAGAGATTTAGTGGATTAGTGGGGTGCAAAACGGTCCCCTTCTTCCAGTATAGCGTCGAACTAGATCGTCTTTATAGTTTGCCAGTTCCTCTCAAAGGATTAGTAGAAAAAAAGAAGGGAAGAAAGCTGTATTAATGTCTTTCTAAGATGCTGAAGTGACCTATAAGAACAAAACGAAAAAACACACCGTCAATAGTTTCGTGTCTCAAATCACAATAGGTAACTGCAGATAAGCTCTGAAATATTCTAGAGACATCTAACAAACAAAGATCCTGCACTTAAGTTAACTGAATCTTTTGCCAAATCCAGTTTTGAAGAGACAACGGTAACAGCCTCTTATTTCATAGAATACAGAACAATGGCACACATGATGTTCTTCCAATTCCACTCCCTGATGACATTGGAAACATTCTTTCTTCCATATGTTTACATGCATACCTTCCTTTCTCAATTTCTAATTGACGTGAGGAAGTCTTCAGCTGCACATCACAGTGTAGAGGGCATGTGAAAGATGCGTATCCATAAGGCCTGAGGATAAATCCATCTTGCAACGTGTAAAAAATGACCTTATACTGCACTAGCTTTTTTACCAAGAGGTGTCGTGGGGCTGATCCATGTCCTTTCATTATTTAATTTGATGATCCCAGCCTGGATCACTCTATTCTTTTTCACTTTGTTCATTTTTAGCTGTTGACGAACTAGGTTGTATTGGAAAAGAGGTAGGTCATTTATATTCATTCTATATGAATGGAACCATTCCTGCAATTCAGCATTGTAACAATGGATATCTCCATGTTCAGTGAGTCGTAATGATGACATAAGTGCCAACGTTGGATACCTTTCCTAAGGGAGTTTCCGTAGGTGTTTGATGCTAGTCACCGATCGAAATAGTGCCTCGGTCACTATTGGGGCTGCTGCCATCTCTGCCCATATGATATCATGGGGCACGGATGCTTTGCTCCTTATCATTTGGCCAATCATCAATACTAAAGGACTCTCCAAATCCGTCCAGTTATGTTCCTTAGGACAGCTCAGTCTACGCCATATGAAAGAGTTGGTGCTACGAGTATATCAAATAACCACAACTTAGTTCGTGGTGCTTGGAATTGGACATGTGCACATTGTCTTTTGAGACTGTTTAAGGATGAGAATACAACCATACAAGATCAACGAAGAATCTTCTCACTCTGCATCATACTATAAGTCAATCAAAGGCTACACAAAAGGGATTCAAACCAAGCAAAGGTTTCACATTTAGATTATGCAATAGCGATTTTCCAGGCATGTAGACTCTGGCCATCTGGACCATAGGTTGCCAGTATTGTTGTGAATTTACAAAGGCCATTATCTCTCATTATCGAAAGTGCTACCTCATTTTGTCTTCATCTTGGTGATCTTTCAAAGGAAAAAGTTCTTGTCTCTATAAAACAAGAACCTTGAATGTGCAGATAACAGTATTCTTTTGTCATTTTTAATTTAATTTGGCTTATTTTCTCAAAGACAAGACGGCGATGTAGAGTTTAACCTTTGGGTTGGTCTTATAGCCATTAGGCTATTTTACCTTATTAAAAGATGTTAAGATAGCTTTCGACTCTCACATCTTAAAGGCGTTGTGTGAACAAGATCCCTGAATGTGCCTCCTATATGAAGATGATGTTGTGCTTTTAACAAGTTCTCCAAATGCCTTGCTGAGGACACTATGATGCTCAGTGAGTGTCGGGAAAGCCAAGCTCATGGTGATTAACCTTGCATCGGTATATGGAAAGCTTCACTTGATACTGTATATGGACAGAATAGGGGAATATATGCACATTCGTATTCCTACTTTAGTGTAATGTTTAGATGACCCACGTCCCCTTCATGCCGAGTTGCACAAGCACAACTTACCAGGGGTTGTATAGCACAAGTAGGATCAGGGTAGATGTACTCATAGCATGGTCTACAAGGGCCATACAGTATGGTTATTTGATATTTGATAATTTTGTATGAAGTGGCTGCACCACTGTGCTTTCTTTAAAGTGCACAGGGTCGTCCTTGGTATGGTCATGCCAGGTTGGCTGTCAAGGACTGTTGGAAGTTGGCTATAGTAATGTGGGTATGTACAGATGGCGTCATTCTTTTAAATTCCATTTTCTAAGATAGATGCACTACTCCTGTTCCAATGCTCTTGTGATGCACCATATCATCCACCATCACTCAGAGATTAGCAAAGTCGTGAAAACAATCTTTTCTGCATCACTGAGGAGGGAACCATCCTACGCTCTGAATATATGGATATCCATGTGTCTCATGAACTGAATGCACTCTTGGATAGCTCCAGACCCCATCATGTTGATTGGAGATAAATTATGTTCTTGGTCTTTTGCAGGATGAGAGCCTTTTGGGGCTATTTTTACCAGGCATGCATTGGTTTAAAGAGTCTCATAGACGCTGAATTTTTTTTTTCTAGATCCTCCCCGCTCCTCCAGTCCCCTTGGCCTTGTAAAGTTACATGGGAGCTTAATGTGTAATTATAAGCTTAATTATAAGCTGTGGGAACATGCATAATGTTTACAGTTCTAGGGTAGATGCTTATTTTCAATTCATGGTAATTAATGAAATCTTTCAAAGAATAAATTCATGCAGTATATTTGATATAGAAATTTAACATGAAAATAAAAGATTATTACGAATTTGAACTTCCTAGCGTGAAAATGAGTCTCTATCAGAGAACAAGATGTATAGATTAGTTATATTAACTTTAAAATTGTCTTTTTGTTTTGTTGCAGGAGAGAGACAAAGCATTGGTTATGGCTATTGATATCTTTTGTAAGCTTGCAAGACAAATGGAAAATTCTACGCATCTTGTAAATAAGTAAGACTTCAGTGCAGCAGACTTCAATAGCATGGAATACTCCTTTATTTTGGTTTCTCCTCAAAATTTCCTGTTATAATTGTCTTCAAGTCTGAGAGCATGGAGAATCTTCTGTCAGAGTATGATTCAATGTTTATAGCATTATCGCGTGACTGGCTCTTAGATTATGTTCAATTTTGAGAAATTTGTATCAATTACACACGGAAATTCAGATCCAGTCAGTAGTTAGGATCCTTATATTGTTAGCTTATTATGAGATAGAGAAAGACAGTTATAAGGATGTTGGATATGCTTAGCTAGAGTTTGATAAAGTTATAAGGAAGGATTAGTTAGTATATCCATGATACACATAAGGCTTATGCCAATTTCACATTCTTCAAGGCTCTGCAGCGGATGCCTGATGGGATTAGCCACTAGATACACTGTAGATTATTTCCTTGTTCTATCCGATCTTCCTATCAATGGCTTGAACTGTCTCGGTCTCTTTACTGATTCTGACATAGGTTTAGTCTTGGTAATTGCAGTCATTCAATGATCCTTCTTCTTTATTGCACCATCTTTCCTATGCTACATGGTTCTCTTAATAATGTATAACTCATGATTCAGAGTTCGCCAAACTCTTCATGTTTCAAGTCATTTTTCATTGTTACCATATATTGTACCTGATGCTAGGTAATGTGGAAAAATGAGTCCTTTTGATTTGCTTCTCAAACATCAATTTTGATTCCGTACATGATTGTAAATGGGGTGAACTAATCTAGGGTTGTGAAACTTTACTGTAAAATTCTTCAGCTCCCTGTGAATTAGCAGCTTCATAGTTGTTGAATTATGACACTCTGTACATATACTTTTATTTACTGTTCCTTTCCTTTGGGCAGACTAGTCGATGGACGAGTATTTTCATTTGTGATAGCTAAAGCTTTAGTTACGGAGATTGAAAAACTCAAAAAACTGAGGTCAACTGGATGCCAGGATGTTGAAAAGATCTTGCAGTTATTTATGGAGACTTCAAAGGTTGTACATGGGTTAATATGCTCCTTAAGTTTTTATGATGAGTCCTTACTGAAATTACCAAATGCCGCAGGATGAGAGGAGCATTGGTGCAAATATGCTTTATGCCCTTGATTACCTTGTGTCTTCTGTAAGTTTTTTTCTCTATTAAATAATGACATTCAATTTTTTCTGCTGAAACGTTGCAAAGTTGAGCTGTTTTAGCATGAATACCCAGCAAAATGTTAGCCCTTAATAGATAAACCTAGGTACATTATATTTCTTTTTCATTCTGGAGATCATGTCCTCCAAAGCTCATATGTCAATTATAGTCTCAGCTTCCTAAGAGATGTTGAATAGGTTTACTGCATAGTATTTGTTATATTATATTATAAGCGGTTGGATGCCAGGACTTTTATTGTTTACCAGTCATACCAATGTTGACTAACTAATTTGGATACCATGTCACTGTGGAATGCATCTCATGGACCATGGTTGGGCTTATTTTGATTAAGGAAAAGACATTTGTTGGGTTTCGTAGGCTGGAGTATGAGCACATGCCCGTTATTCTGGTAGCTAGAAAAGAGTGATGTAGACTGATGTCTTCAACGTGGATAATGAAGATGTGCTCATTGGTAGGAAGGAAAATGGGACCGAACTAATATCATCAAATGGGATAATGAATATACATGAATCAACCACACACCTCTAGACAGGAAGATGGTCCACTGAAAGGCACTCTATTTACACACATTTGGAAGATGGATACATCATTCTTATATGAATATAAATCTGTTGCATTTTGTGTACATCAGTTAGAGGTTGAGATTGGAAGGTATGCACGCAGGCCCATGGAAGAAAACTTTGCCACTCATATCATCCAGGAGTCAATTGGAAGAACTTTTTGGTTGTTATGAAATAAGAGGGAGATACCAATGCCTCTTCGAGAACATTTTGGTCCACTATGCAAGATAATAATGGAATATAATGGTGCTCAGGACTGTCCTTGCTAGAATTCAGGAGACGTGGGGAAATGTTAGTAGGAAAACTACTCAACTCATCTCAAGGAACTATCGCAATTTTCTTTAGCTGCACTCTGTTTCTTGCTTCAAGTGAATCAAGGGATGCACAAGAGGGGTTGCAACCAAGACATTGTTACAAAGGTCTCACAATAGATAATGCTATCCTTTTCATACAGTAAATAAATTCCACTATCCCTCACTGTTGGAGATTCTTCCTTGCTTTCGAGATTTTCAATCTCAGTTTATCTGTTGTGACAACCTTATGATTGTAGATACCAAGACTTTTCAGTTATTTTTGTATTTCAGTTACACTTTTTTCAGTCTATCATTCTCAAAAACGATTGAGATGTAATATCTTGTTCGGATTTACAGCCATTTTGGCCTCTTAAGAAACATCAATATCCTTCTATTCTTTATTGTGACATTATTCTTCCCCTGGTTCTCTTCCTTCACTTCTCCTTGGAAGACAGACTGATGATTTGTTTTGAGATATCGTAGTCTGCCAGCTATTCCACTTCTTGGCTGTCAATTCTTCCTTTTCTCAGATGGATCTATTTTATCTGGAATTGCATTAAAGAATTTTCAGCCAATTTTTTGTTCCACTTGACTTGCTAGTTTTCATAGCTCTATACAAATTACCATCCATTGTGCATGATGACTCTCTGTACTGTAGATAATATGATCCAGTATTATTTATGATGGTTTTGTAATAATCCCAGCCCTTTATTCTCTGGATGCAGACTCTTAGTGTACAGCCGCTTCTAGATGCTGGACTTCTCCCTTACCTTGTTTGGGTTCTACACACTATACTGCAGAAACTGGTGGAGGGAAAAGATGGAAAATTGTTCCTTGATCCATTTTTGCAGCATAC
The DNA here is from genome assembly GCA_037176905.1 of Azolla pinnata. Classification (NCBI taxonomy): domain Eukaryota; kingdom Viridiplantae; phylum Streptophyta; class Polypodiopsida; order Salviniales; family Salviniaceae; genus Azolla; species Azolla pinnata. The sequence continues at coordinate 10,664 of JBBBWG010032875.1, forward strand.
TTACAAATTCATGGTTTTATTTCTGAACTTACTATTGTCACACCTATGATAACACTTATCCTATTCTAACATGCATGTGCTATTCCTTAGCTTTAGTAAATCATAACTTTTGTCCTTTTATTTCTTATTATGTAGGTGGAAGGATGCATGATTCATATTATTAAGGCTCTTGCACAACATCCAGGGGCAGCTGAATGCTTGACTGAAGACGATTCATTGCATCAGTTGTTTGATGTTGTTGTGAAATTTAATATCCTGCCTACTGAGAATGTCAATTCTACAAAATCTTCCTTCCCTTATGTTACTCTGCATCGGCAAGCTCTACAGGTTCATTCTTTCTTTACAAGCGAAGGTTAGTCTTGGCAGTTTCAAATTCTAACATCAACATCTTCGCAGATTCTGGGGCTACTCCTCCATAATGACACTGGTATCTCAGCCGAATATATTCATAGAAATCAACTGGTGAGAGAAATTCACATACCAGCAGAGTTTCTAATATATTTTCACTTCATTTCCTTTTACTTCAATTTTGAGTTTTCAGGTTCAAGTTCTTGTTAAGCATATAAAAGAATTTGATAACCGAGTTCAAGATATTGAAAATGCTGTGGCTATAGTAGATGTTCTGCGCAAATGCATACAACTTTCATACAGACCACGTAAGCCCATATCAGTTTCTCATTTCAATTCGAATATTATTCAATATTTTTCTCCTCTCAAGGGGATGTGACTGTTATTGTCAGCAAACTAGGGTAACGTTAGGGGAGGGATTGACCATGATGGGAATTTAACTTCACTTCTATGCCTAATAAGGCATAGCCTGAACCACTAGGAAACCCCAGATCCATTTGTTTTATCGAAGTAAATACATTAAAAATCAACATTGACTTTTGTTGCATGTGCAGAATCATCAGTAAGTCTACGGGATGATCTATATGAAGCACAAGGGTATCATTACCTTCGACAATTCACTTTGAAAATTGCAGAAACATGTGCTATCCCTGAAGACAGAAGTCAAAAAGATGCAGGAAATCTTGCATATACTTTAGTAGATAGCTCTAAAAACATTAGCACTGAAGCAAAATCCAACACTTTGAATGGTAACTTGCCCCCAGTCTTCACATGGCTACTTGATATATTAGTGGAATTGTCTCAAATAGGGATATCAAAAAATAGCATTACTATGGGAGGAAGAAGAATGGCGTCAGAACTATTTGTTATTGGCACTCACACTTCTGATGGGAAAAAAACTGCTGGTGATGGTGATAGTAATATGGATGGGAAGGTTCAAGATATAGAGGCGGTGCAAGTCCTGCAGGATATTTTTCTGAAAGCCAAGAATGTGCAGTTACAGTCAGAAGTTTTAGACAGGCTGCTACATATTTTTTCTAGCAATGTAGAAAATTATGGTTTATGTCAAAGATTGCGTACGCTTCCCCTCCTCATCCAGAATATGCCTGCTTTCCCACAGACACTCCAAGAGAGGCTACTAAAGATTTTGGAATGTGCAGTTATAGTGGTGAACCATGTCCCAGAACAAGAGCTGCTTTCTCTATGCTGTTTATTTCAGCAACATCTACCTGTTTCCTTATGTAAAAGTATCTTATTGTTTTTTACAAAAGTGCTTTCATTTGACAAAGAATACAAGAAGATCCTTAGGGAAGCTGGGGCGTTAGAAGCCCTTATTGATGATCTAAAGAAACTTGACACTTCTTCAATGCTAAATTTTCAAAAAAACCTAAAATCTCGGGCAAAGATGTCAATCAATAAGGATCTAGCAAGGGAGAGATGCCTCAGGAGTTCGTCTTTCCCTTCCAGTGCAGATATATCATCATATAAGGCACAACTCTTTGGTGAGGAGAGTACAGTTAGTATTGCGTGGGACTGTTTGATTACTATGTTGAAAGGTGCTGAGGGGAATCAAATGGCTTTCAGGCGGGAAAATGGAGTTGCCTTAGTACTTCCACTGTTGAGTCAATCATGTCATCGTGGTAGTGTCTTACGATTGCTAACCTGTCTTATCTGTGAAGACATCAACCAGGTCAGTCTTATTTGTATGTAGACCTGAATACTTGAATTCATGTTCAATGAGTTAATGATTGGCTCTCAATGAGTGAAGAAAAAACATCATCATAATTTCCTACTGACCTCCTTTTTTTATGCATGCAGTCCCATTCTGAAGAATTTAGTGCACTAATTGAGATTGCAAAAAATGGAGCACCAAATATGATAGGTCAAGAAATCAAGGTGGACATGGAGACAAAAAGAGATGTTTTGTGGGCTATTTGTCGGATACTTAGTGTCAATAATGCTTGTAATGATGTATTCGGCGCAACTGCTGGTTTTGACCTTCTTTTCACAGTGTTATATAGCTTCCAAGACATTCATGATTCCAGTCAAACTTTGATAAGAAAGAATAAAACTTTTCACATTGATGTCTTTGAGGCGTTGATAAATGTGATCAAGGCAGCAGTTTCAGGGAATCCTGTCAATAGAGGAAGGCTGCACAAAGTCCTTTCCTCACAGCCTTTCAAAGAGACCTTATGTGACAAAGATCTACTTTCCTTGGAACATGAAGAACTAGTTGCTGACCTGCTCTTGAGTTTAGTGTTAGAGAAAAAAGGTCCACCTGGAGAAATTCTGATTTTGTGCCATAAGAATTCATGGGCACATCCAGAATCTGATTCTACTCCAAAATATGAAGATACAACACCCAATTCAAAGAATAGACTAGACACTAAACAGATGCTTGGTGATGGGCCACACCTTGTATTAAATCCAGGTGCCATTCTAGTAGTTCTAAGCTGCTTGAAATGTTTCTCATCTCAGTTACAAATAAAAGTTCTGGGAGTGATAAAGATTCTTGCAGATGTTTCTACAGAAAATCAAGAGTGTATCACAGCTGCTGGTAAGTTAATTCTTATCACATAGTACTTCTGCAGGCATATAAAGTACTATTAGGCATTGCACTTATTATTTAATGTTTTAGAGGTATTTATGCAATATTTTAGAGGCTCCTTTTTCTAGAACAATAGACTAACCTAAGTATAACTTAACATTGATAGATATCTTATCCAAACATAAGATTCTGGATCACGAAGGTCCACTTTTGTCCCTGCTGTTAGCACAGGCCAATCCTGGCCAAAGAAACCTTCGATGCTGGGATATAATGACATTTATTTGTGATGTCAAGGGTGACAAGACCTCTATATGTCTAACTGAACCTCTAACTGATGTGAAGTAGTCCAAAGCTGCTGCAATACATGACTCATCTTTCTCCATTTCATAATTTCTTTTCTTCCTGTGACCATCAGCACCGTTATAGTCTCACTCTATCTATTGCCAAACATGCGTGTCTATACGCACCGAAATCTGTTAATCTTTCTTGTTTACTAATTCTTATTGGTAATTCATATATTTCATTGCCTTGATTATACATCCTTTCAGTTTGTAGAAATTTGAAACGGGGTGCACTATGCACTATTAATTTTAATTGAAGTTCAGGTATTGATGGGCTTTCCACAGACATCATTCATTCAATCAACAGATTTTGTTATAACTCTGATGATTTAGCAGCTTCACTAACATCCTGCAATGCAAAACAGTTTTATTTCCTACTGTTAATTATGTATAGTGGCCAAATCGAATTATGTCTCTTAGGATATGTTTCTTTGCATTGTAAGATCTAGATTGAGAGTCAAAATCCATCCCCTGCAACCACAGGGGCTTGCCAACACGGGCCTTTGGTGATACACTTAGAAACAGATCAACCAGTTATATGAGCTTCTGTTTTGATAGCTCTTGCCTAATGATGATTACAGTTTAATTTCATTAAGATGTGTAGAGATTAATTTCAGTATTCATCCTAAATGATGGTCATTGCTATAGGATGTGTTAGTTTACTTCTAGAGATTGCTGATACTGTGGATGGAGATATTGCACTGGTGGAACATGTCCTAAACATAGTGGAAGTCCTTGGCTCCTATAGGTATCTTCATGTGTATATTTGTGTATATTCATGAGCTTTTCTAAATTACTTGTCCTAATTTGTGCAGTCTTCAATACTTTTTACTTACAGGTTATCTGCAACTGAGCTAAAAACTTTGGTAAGATGGGTCTGGTTAGCAAGAGATGCTTCTAAGAAGGAATTTGGACTGAGAGCTCTTCATTCCGTAAAGAGGTTGATCCAACGACAGAGTAGGGGTTCTGAAAACACTTCTCTCATACCCTTTATGGAGATGTCAATGGCTCGAAATGGATATGCCTGCTTGGCGATCCCACTCGGTGAAAGGGCGTGGCCACCATCTGCAGGTTATTCATTTTCTTGCTGGATACAGTTCAAAGGTCTCTCAAAAAAGAAGCAAAATTTATCAGAGGTCGTATCCAGTTCTAGGAAACTTCATTCAAAGAATAGAGCAGGTACATCCGAAAGAGATGCAAAAATCAGGATATTTTCGGTAGGATCTGCAGAAGAGAAAACCCAAGTCTATGCTGAATTATATCTAGACGATTGTGGAGTTTTAGTTTTAGCAACAGGTAATTCTAGTACATTGGCATTCAACAGCATTTATCTTGAAGAAGGTTTGTGGTACCATATAGTGGTGGTGCACAATAAACCCAGTGCCCTGACTGGTTTATTTCAATCCAGCTCTGCTTGTCTGTTTGTAAATGGACAGCAACAGCAAGCTGGAAAACTTGCCTACTCTGCATCACCTGTTAGAAAAACACTTCAGGCGACCATTGGGACACCTCCAACTGCACTTGAAGTATTGCCAGTGCATTGGAATCTTGGTTCATGTTATCTATTTGAAGAAGTCCTTTCAGCACCATCAGTGTTTCTGATGTATGCTTTAGGAAGGGGTTACAGCGGTCTTTTCCAAGACATGGACTTACTGCGATTTCTGCCACATGAAGCTTGTGGTGGGGGTAATTTGGCAACATTTGAAGCATTAGAGGTAGAGTTAGCTCTTGGTGCATCTAATCAAAAAGTGGAAAGCAATCTAAAAAGAAATCCAAGCAGAACAGAAGGGAGTGGGGTTTTCTGGGACCTAGACAGGCTAGCAATTTTTGCAGCACAACTTGCCAGTAAGAAACTAGTCTTTTGCTTTGATGGGACTTGTGTTGATGCTATTGCTTCAGGGTCCCAAGTTGTTGTCAATCTTGCTGATCCATTATCAGCTGCTGCTTCGCCACTTGGTGGTGCGTGAAAGTTAATAGTTTTAATTTACCACCAATCAATCCCGTTCTTTCATTTTATTCAGATGCATTGGGCTAACAAAAATTTAGGCTGCTTCTTGTTCAGGTATACCTCGCATTGCAAGATTCTATGGTGATGTCACTATATTTCGGCCTTGCAGTCTTAGTGAAAATATGAGGAAAATCGGTGGAGTTGCAGTAATACTAGCTCTTATTGAAGCTGCTACAAGCAAAGAGATGTTGCATGTAGCCATTTCTTTGCTCATTAATGCTGTTAGCTGCAGTCCTCACAATGTTCGAGATATGTCAGTTAGTAAAGGATACCATCTTCTTGCCTTATTTCTCCGCCACCATGTGTGCTTTTTTGATATGCAGGATCTTGATATGCTCATTAGGATTGCTGCATGTGAAGCTGCCACAATCAGCGGGTCTAATGTACTCGTTTCAGATTCATCTAATAATCATATGCCCCTTGGTGCTCCCACACCTTCTGATAACTTGGAAAATCCAATTTTATCCAATGTGAATGGAGAAACAGTTTCTCCAATTGGATCTCAGATAGACCCTACTGATTATTTTCAGCAGGAGATAATGAGCCATGTTTCAGATATAGATGCTATTGATGTCCCCACAGAAATATCTAACAGCCTCGTTCTTTTCAACTTAGAGATGATGGAGTATGTCCTTCTAGATTGGACTCTGTGGGTTGCAGCTCCTCTTGCAGTTCAAGTTGCATTACTGAGTTTCATTGAGAGTCTTGTGTCAATGCATCGATATAGGAATCACAATCTGACAATGCTGCGGCGTGTCAATATCATACATCACCTACTAGTCATCTTGCAGCGGGGTGATGTGGAAATCCCCATCTTAGAAAAGTTGGTTGTTCTCCTGGGGATTTTATTAGAAGATGGCTTTATAGCATCTGAACTTAAAAGTGTGGTTGATTTTGTGGTTATGACATTTGAGCCTCCAGAAATGCAACAGAGGTCTGCAATACCGAGGGAACCTATGCGGATGCAAGTTATAGTCCGCAACATGCTACTTGAAATGCTTATTGAGCTTCAAGTGACCATTTCTTCCGAGGAAATACTGGAGCGGTGGCACAAGATTGTGTCGTCAAAGATAATCACATTCCTTCTTGATGAAGCTGTCCATCCTACAAGTATGCGTTGGGTGATGACCTTGCTTGGGATATGTCTTTCTTCTTCGACAACATTTGCAAGCAAATTCTCTAGTAGTGGTGGTTTTGAAGGACTTCTACAAGTGCTTCCTGTTTTTTTTGACTGCCCAGAATTGTATTACATCCTTTTCTGTCTTATATTTGGTAAACCCGTTTACCCAAGGAACCCAGAAGTGAGAATGCTTGACTTCCTTGAATTTATGCCAGATGATGGAAGTGTCCAAGCACTGAAGTTTACTGAATTTCTCGGAGCAATCATAGCCATGTCAAAAGCAGCTTTTGATAGAGTAACTTTGCGACTGCAATTAGCAGACGAGGTGGGAGATCAGATGCAAATAAACTTTTCAATTGATGAAAATTTTAGAGACATCATGGGTAACACAGAAGTACAGGGAGAAGCACTTTTACACAAAACATCTGCAGCAAGATTGCTTAATGGTGAGGCAGCTGCTCCTGAAGTAGTTACATCAATTTTACGTTACATGGTGGATCATGCAAAGATGTGTCGGCGCTTCTCAAGTGCACTTTGGCGACAAGAGATTCTAGATAGCTGTGTAGATCTTTATTTTTCAGCTGTCAGGTATGATTTTCTTTCCTGATTCAGAGGCTAGGATATTTCGTTGCATCTTAATAGTCATTTTTTCTTGTCCTTTATTGGATTAGGTCTGCATATGCCATACAATGCTCTAAGCATGAGGAGGTGAAGGAACTATCAAATTGTATGAAGATAGATGATGGAATGAGTTCTAATATGATATCTTCAGATTTTACTTCTGAGCAACCAGTCTCGAATTTAGCTCCTCAGGTGGAAGAGGTCAGGAACTTAACCATAAAGGATACTGTTTTGAGCATTACACGATCAGTGTCAGGCCCCTATAAATCAACAAATGTTCCAGACAAGGAAGATGATGTCATTCATTCAGAGGATGTTGTATGCGATATGAATCTCTTTGCATTGGACAGTCTTGACCATTTGGTGGTGCTTGCAGCAGTTTCAAGACCTGCTGAGATGGAAAATCATATTGAGAGGAACATTACATCTCCAGCTAATGGATCTCATTTTACTTTATCTCCGATAGAAACATCTCCTATACCAACAACCAGCAAACATGCCGATTCAATATCAGTCAGTCCTTTTGATCGTTCACTATCATGGATCAGAAGATCAACATGTAGTGAAACAAATGTTGGGACTGCCTCACTGGCTTCATTGACAACACACTCTACATGCACTACTAGTTTTCATTCAGATATCTATTACAGAATAAGTGCGATGGATTCAGCTAGTGCAAGTGAAGGAGAAATTCCAGATATTGCCATACTGGAAGTGAAGCCGGAGTTCCTCTTAAAGCTAGATTCTTTAGGTTCAGCCGCTGGTCCTTGCTCTGCAGCAGCAGCTGCTGTACTGGATTTGATTGCTGAAGTGCTTGCCTATGGTTTATGTGAGCAAGTGAAGTCTGTGCCCCTTGTGGAAGCAGTCTTGGAAGCAGCACCATTGTTTATTATGGCTGATAGTGTGCTCTGTTTTCAAGGTTTGTGCTTAAGTCGTTTGGTTGGTTTTTTTGAGCGCAGGTTGTTGCGTGATGAGGAAGAAATAACTAAAAGACTAGAGAAAGCTAAATGGTCTGCAAACTTGGAAGCCATTGGTGTTCTACTTGTAGACCGTGTCTATATGGGTGCTTTTCCCGAACCTGGATCAGTTCTCAAGATTTTAGAGTTTTTATTGTCAATGCTACAACTTGCAAATAAAGACAGAAAATTAGAATCTGCAGTAAATGGAAAGGGTTTTTTGTCAAGGAGCAAGGGAGGAGCCCGGCAAGTTGACTCATATTTGCTAGGGTTATTTAAAAGCATGAACCGCATGATTATGTACTGCTTCACACCATCCTTTCTAAGTGCAATTGGAGAATATGATTTCATCGCTTCTTGTTTACCAGGGACTGAAATCAGCGCCGATGATGGAGGTGGATTATTTCTATCATCTACTGTGGATATATGCACTGTCCTCCAATTGATTATAGCCAACAAGGCACTGATCTTTTGTGCAGTTAATGTAGACACCGATCTGATATGTTGCCTCTGTGTCAATGGCATAACAATGTTGTGGGATACAAGGCCTTCTGTTCGTACACATGCAGTGGACATTATGAGAATTTTGATAGCCTTCCGAAAGCCTGTTCTGGAGGAACTGCTTATCGTAAGACCTAGTCAAGGTGAACCTTTGGACATCCTGCATGGTGGACTGGATAGACTAGTATCCTCCGACTTGGCTCAGTTTTATGTATGGTTCAGAAATTCTAGAGAGCTAATTTCAAAAGTTTTGGAGCAGTGTACATCAATAATGTGGATGAAATACGTTGCAAGTTCTGCCAAGCTTCCTGGAGTCTGGATGAAGTTTGGTGAAAGCAGACGAAAACGTGAAATGTCCCGGAGGCTTCGGCAAATCTCAAAGATTGAAGATCACCATTGGGATCAAATGAACGAGCGACGGTATGCTCTTGATGTGGTAAGGGATGCGATGGCAACTGAACTTCGAGTTTTAAGGCAGGACAAGTATGGTTGGGTTCTTCATGCAGAAAGTGAATGGGAAGTACACCTTCAACATCTTGCTCATGAATATGGTGCTTTACCAATGCTGACAGTTACATCAAAGGAAGAGCCTGTCTGGGAACTTAGTACAACAGAAGGACCATATCGGATGCGCAAAAAGCTTGTGCGCCGTAAAGTCAAAATCAATACTTTGTTCAATAACAAATCACAATCACTTTTGGAATCGACACAGGATGATAAATTAGATATAATAGCAGATGAAGTCAAGTGGGATGTCATGGATCCTGATTATGACTCATTTTTCCATCTCTTCTCGGTTGGTAATACAAACCAAAATATGCCAAGCTATAGTAATAAAGACTTGTTGGAAAGTGTTGAAGAAGAGGAAGAGGATACGAAAGGAAGAGAAGATTGTAGCTCATCCTCATCAATGAAAACTGGAGTGGCACCATCCCAAAGGTTTGATAGGTGTAACAGTGCTTTTTCTGCTCAAACTAGCACTATTGGAGATTTTTCAGCTTCGTGCCAAGGCTCTCCAGGACCAGAATATTTGGATAAAGATGTTCCTGATGATGGTGAATACCTAATTAGGCCATTTTTAGAACCTGGAGAGAAGGTAAGGTACCGATACAATTGTGAAAGAGTTGTTGGGCTGGAAAAGAAAGATGGATTGTTTCTCATTGGAGAAATGGGTTTGTACATCATAGAAAATTTCTACATTGACGATACAGGTCACATCTGTGAAAAGGTTAAGGAGGATGAAATGTCTGTGATTGATCAAGCACTTGGAGTGAAATATAAGCCAAGTGCTGCTTCATTTAAAGAATTGAAGCCAAATAACTCATGGAAAGAAACGTCTAGTGAATGGTTAGGGGCTCGAGCTTGGGCATACAGTGGAGGTGCTTGGGGAAGAGAGGAAGTTCAAAGTGGTTGTCATATGGTACATCCATGGCACATGTGGAAATTGGACTGCATTCATGAAATTTTGAAGCGGCGTTACCAGCTTCGACCTGTTGCCATTGAACTTTTTAGCATAGATGGATGCAATGACTTGCTTGTGTTTCACAAACATGAGCGCGATGAAGTTTTTAGAAACCTTCTTTCAATGAATCTTCCTCGAAACTTTATGTATGCACATGATCTGATTATTATTCCTATTTCATGCTCACCTGATCATCAGTAAGTGTGTTCTTAACTAGTGTCTTGCATTGTGTAGGTTGGATACTACTATTTCTGTGTCTGCAAAGCAAGAAAATGGTGAAGGTCGGTTATTCAAGATGATGGCTAAATCATTCAGCAAACGGTGGCAGAATGGTGAAATCAGCAACTTTCAATATCTGATGCATTTGAATACCCTTGCTGGACGTGGATACAATGACCTCACGCAGTATCCAGTTTTTCCATGGGTTCTAGCTGATTATGACAGCGAGCATCTAAATCTTGACGATCCAAAAACCTTCCGCCGATTAGATAAACCAATGGGCGCTTTAACTCCTGAAAGGGAAGAAGATTTTAGAAGAAGGTATAGCTTACTACTTGATTCGCATTTAATCTTTCTTCACAGCAACTGAAAAATCAGTGTTGTTTAAATGCTTAGATATGATACCTGGGATGATCCAGAAATACCAAGCTTCCACTATGGATCACATTATTCAAGTGCAGGAATAGTGCTGTTCTACCTTATTAGGGTACCACCCTTCACTATGGAGAGCAAAAAGCTACAGGGAGGACAATTTGATCATGCAGATCGTTTATTCAGCAGTATAAAAGACACATGGTTAAGCGCAAGTCAGACAAACACTGCAGATGTTAAGGAACTTATCCCTGAGTTCTACTACTTGCCTGAAATGCTGGAAAATCGTTTTGACTTTGACTTTGGGCACAAACAGTCAGGTGACAAGGTACGCCCTGAATGATTGACAATGAAAAGTAGCGCTGTACTTGTGCTCACTAATGAAAAATGCATGACAAATCAATATTGTAGTGTCAGATAATGAACACAATGAGGCTTTAATTTTGAATGATATCATTAACATCCTTTTTATTAACAACTCAAGAGTTGACCTTAGAATTCTAGTTACCAATGGGAGCATGCAAACTCTCTTCACTTAGGAGAGGAGGTCGCATCACCTGAATAAGCACAACCAGAAAGCACAAGAGTGTTTGTACTTGTGAGAAGTGATACAGAAATAGAACATAATATGGTTCATTCCTCAAATGACATGGAGATAATTACTGCAGTCTAGGTGGATTGTTCACTCAGAGAATGAAGCACTATGTTTGAAATTTGAAATTTCTAAACATGGAAAAATCGTTTGAGAAATTTTCTAGAATGCTAGGTTAAAACCATGATAACTCAATTTCCTTTCTTTCTTTCCCATATATGGTTCAAATGAATTGCGAGCCCTTTTATCTGGTCCATGGTGGGGCGGGAATCAGGAAACAAGTCTGAATTCAGTGGCTTATCACTGTTTCAAGAAGCTGCAACAGAACAGGGCCAAGGCATCTTTGAATAATGAATGATATTTGACCCAGTAAATGGTTATGATAGATTATCTCAGAAGAGCCACTGACATATCTATGCTGTGAAATGAATCTTATCACATCATTTTGGCTCATTGGACCATGTCAACCATTCCATGATTATTGCTTGTCAAATGGGTTATGCTATTTAGCAATGCTTGAAAAGTGCGCTATGTTTTACAGGTCAGTGAGGTTATTCTGCCTCCATGGGCGAAGGGAAGTGCTAGGGAATTCATATGCAAACATCGTGAAGCTTTGGAATCACAATATGTGTCCGAGAACTTGCACCATTGGATAGATCTTATTTTTGGCTTTCGGCAGCAAGGCCAGGTACCGAACTATGTTCTTCAACAACCAATAGCATAATCTTTTTCAATAAGGGTGCTAACAATAGCTTCATGAATTTAGGCTGCTGTGGATGCAACGAATGTTTTCTTTTACTTGACATATGAAGGAGCCGTGGATATAGATTCGATTTCAGATCCAGCAATGAAGGCTTCCATTTTGGCCCAAATCAATAATTTTGGTCAAACTCCACGACAGCTTTTCCCAAAGCCTCATCCACAGCGAAGGCTGCGACAGAAACCGCCGCCTATGCATGTCCTGAGACAACATAATCTTCTGTTTCCAGAGGAGATCAGAACTTTGACGTTTCCCATTTCCCAGATTGCTGTTGTCCATGACAAAATACTAGCAATCGAAGCGAACCGAATCCTCAAGCCACCTTCCTTCACCAAATATATATCTTGGGGCTTTCCTGACAGAAGCCTCCGCATTTTCTCGTATGATCAAGACAGGCTTATTTCAACACATGAGAGTCTGCATGGGCGTGGCCAGATACAATGTGTTGATGTGAGTAAGGATGGGAGAATCTTGGTTACTGGGGGTGAGGATGGGATAGTAGCAGTTTGGCGTGTTCGGACACATGGGGCAAGGAAACAGCAGGATATACAGTTAGAAAGGTCTTTGTGCGCCCATACTGACAAAATAACATGCCTGGCGGTTTGCCAGCCATATAGTCTAATAGTTAGTGGCTCTGAAGATGGTAGAGTTATCCTCTGGGAACTTAGCAGCTTAGAGTATGTCCGGCAGTTACCGCTGCTCCCAGCTGCAGCATCTGCCGTACATGCAAATGAAATGACAGGTAATCTTGTCACGGCATCCGGCACAAACCTTTCAGTATGGAGCATCAATGGTGATTTGTTAGCTACAGTGCATACTTCCCAAGTTCCCTCTGATGTTATTACTTCAATTACGAGCTCTTGCTTCTCTGATTGGATGGAGACAAACTGGTTTCTGACCGGCCATCGTGGAGGCTCCGTTAAGCTCTGGCATATGGACCACAACTCTGTCAAGGACAGGCATGGACAGCATAATAACAGGAATCAGAGTTATTTGGATGGATCCGACTACTGTATACTTGATGAAGAAACCCATGAAAGAAGAGAAAATGGAGAGCAGGAAAGGGGAAAAGGAGTTTCTGGTAAACCAGAGTATCAACTCATCCTAGTCAAAGAGCTGAAGTGGCATAAGCAATCTGTCTCGTGTGTGCATTTAACAAATGATTTGAAACAGCTTTTCAGTGGAGATTCAGGAGGTCATTTGATCTCCTGGATATTGCCAGAGGAGTTGGTGAAGATTGCATCCCTGCAAGAAAAAGATGGCAAACTATAGCTACCCTTCTCAACAACCGGGATTCGTTTGACTTGTTGAACACATGCCACAAATTTGTGTGGATGTCTTCCTGAAATAAACATCGGGTTATGGTTCTTCAGAATGGCTGCTTGGAAGTGATGGATGCAGAGAGAGATGTTATTTACAAGAAATAAACTGCATCTCTGTCGATTCCAGGCCTCCGTTATTCAAATATCATTCATATTGCCTCAAAGTTTGAACATCTGATGATTCACCCTTGCAAGCAGATACCATGTATCGCATCCATTACACATAGTTTTGTCTGAGTCGGGCTGACTTCTTTGCTTGGATCTCAACTACTCACAAACTATACAAAGCTCAGAACTCAAAAGCCCAAAGAAAGCTCTTGTAAAGTATAGGTTGTATCATTATCGTTGGGTTGAGCAAGAAGTCCAGTGAATCACAGCAGATAGATGTATATGCAGAGAACACAATTCTGCTTCCAGTCATGTACACTACCTTGTTCTCTTGGTTATATACACTGTCGGAAAGTGCAAAAAGCACGAGGTAAATGGAGAATATGCCTTCCTACTCAAAGATAACACATCCACAGAAACAGTGAGCATATAGCAAGAATTGTTTTGCTTTTATGTTTTGAATTTTGAATGCAATTTCATAAAGAAGCTTGATTTGTCTTCTTTCATTTCATTTGGACTTTGCAAATCTCAGTGACAGTGATGTTGGGTTTCTTTCCACCATCGTGGTGTAAAATATAAGGCATTAGAAAAAAGCCACATTGGAGCAGATGCATGATCAGAGGGTTTACCATGAATCACTGTTAGAGAATTAATCATAGAAAATCTTCTGTGAGCTTCAAGTTGAAATAAGCAGGCTACCAAATTGATAGCGAAGCAGTGACAAACAGACGACGTTTAAAACATGTGAAATTTCCAACAGCAAGGCATTAGCAATGTGGTGAAATCACACCATTCATTATTGTATGAGGGTGAAATCACGCCCTCATACAATAATGTGTGATAATCAATGCATTCAAACCAACCTTAATATCCTAAGTGCTAATATCTGCCGAATAATATGATGACAATTTAGTGATGAACACTGAGAAGTAGATCGGTAACAATGTTAATTCAACAAATTGCTAGTTAATTCAACAAACACATAAAAGGTGATTTTATACTAGTGCTGGTTGAGCAACTGGAATTGCATAACCATCTAACAAGCTTTCATATCATTAAACTACATCACTGGCAAACCATCCTCTTCTGTTCTTAAGAGTGAAGAGTTGAACTAGCCATAAACCTGGTCAAACAAGTGACAGCCCATAATCGGTTAAAAAGTGCATATAACATCATTCTTTGCAACAGCTCGATTCGAAGTGTTGAAATTCTCAGGCATTCGACTTGATCACAGTAACATATAGTCAAAAATTTCATCGACACAGTTCAGGAGGAACACTAATTTACAATTCCGCGGTGAGCTTGCGAATGAATGTCATACTGAAGCATCCCGTCTTCCGGAGAGAACTCAGCCGGCAGCAATAGCAACACCGCCACAGGGCAGCTTCAACTCTGAAGGGAGCAACTCGACCCTGAAGCTTCATATACTGCACTCCCTGCATCTTCATTTGGCAATCTGTACTCATAATGTGAAAGTAATCTGTACTAAAAACATACAACTAAGGAGGTCATTCTCCTTTAGGGGCATTTGACGTCAAAACATCACCAAGCTCTTCTGCATCACTAGCAGTTCTCAACTTGATCAAGTATAGCCTACCCTTTGCAGCATCGGTTTCCTTCTTTCCCTCTTCTGTTCCGGTTTTCACATCAGTTTCCTGTGAGCACCAGGGAAACAACGGGAAAACAGAAATAGAGAACTTTATTCATCGATGGCAGCTGCCATATTTAGGGCATGGCACGGCACAACTATTGATACAGGCAGATACAAAATGTCTTTACATATCAATTAAATGAAGAACTGCTTCTTGAACTTCTAGAAATAACCACTTGCGAGAATCCACGGTAAATAAATGCTTACAGCTGAGTGAAAAATGCCCGTCACAGTATTTTTCTGCACGTTCATCTTCATGTTAGGATATAACAACGCATTCAGCAGTATCCTTCCTACCTGTAAGTCAGTAGCTAATCAGTAAATATAAAGCAATTAGACGTACAAGTTACAGCAGTTAGATCTGGGGTGTTTTATAGTAAGTAGTTGCAAAACCCGAGTTCAATACATCAAAGTTTGGATTCCTGGGTATAATGGCCTCGGCTCAGTTTTATAGGTTACTCGATTCTGAAATTACATGATGGATAGTACAACTCTTATTCAGAATTACCATTGAATTTGACAGCTTAAGCAGGCACAATTAACTAAATTGATCAGCCAAATATAAGTCGGACCAAAGAGCCCCAGGAGAATAAAATTTGTCACTGTCAAACATTCAATATTTTAAGATAATTTCAGATGAGAAAGCAGAAATCCGTACTCGTTATTTGTACCTAAGCCATTGCTCGCATGTGAATGAATACCTTTTCACAACATCAAATTCATATCAAGGATGTCCACATCCTACCAGCAATCGTACATAGTGTGTAACTGACTTTATTGTACAGTTCTAATATTAGGCCTTTTCTTTGTTTATGAGTTTTAAAACTTCACTTTGTCAAAGTTCACTTTTTCCAGTACTTCAATATAAGCATTAGAAAATGGAACTCACTTCATTCCTGATCACCACAGTAGCTTTTGCATCCTTCATTCCTTTCTCAGCACCTTCCTTGGATTTCAATGTCAGATTGCCCATGCCCAACTCTTTCCACGCCTTATCTGAATTTGGCTCCCCCTGGAATATGTACCTTTGACAATCCATAAAATTGAAAGCATGTATCGCTCTAGAAATACAAGTTACATAGCAAGCATTGAAGTCTAAATGTCCAAGCCAGCAAAGACTTTAGTAAGAACGGAGAAACATTTACATGCCTTAATATAAAGCTTGCACTTTATTTCATAAATTAGTTTGACTCCAGGCTCTTCTGATCGCTTCAATGAGGGACTGCTCGGTTCAGGAGGGCTGCCATCTGTACATTTAGAAGTTCTAAAACATGAAATAGGAAAATTATCGAGGAACTATATAAATCAGAAGGACTTCATTGCGTGTTAACACGAAGTTGTAGAGAATCTCGAATACAGGCATTTATTGGTCGTGTTCACACTGTCCGATTGGACGGGCCATATTTGTGATAAGCTAGAAAGGCTTCAACTATCAAGCTTATATGGACGTCCATATATAGTTGCCCACTTCGAATTTCCATCTCACTTCATCCGAGGTTGACCATGCAGCAGAACCCCATGAAAACACCTCCATCAACAAAGCAGGACAATCCATAAAACTCTACATTACACCTGTTGTAATTTACACAATCCCAGAAACAGTGCTTGGTAGACTCACACAGGTCATTTCATCTCACAAGTCATAGGATAGTTTGTTGTCCTTCCCTATTCACCCACTTTCAATTGTCCTACTAGACATTGAAATAAAGTAATCTTCCTCACTTCTTGTCTCCTCAAACGGTTCATTTAGAATGCCCTCAAGTCTACTGGTGAGATTGTTTCCCCTACTAGCTTAAGCAGATCTTCAATTCACTCACTCTATGCACCAATATTAAACATCCTGGTTTCACATTATGTTGGAGAAACAGGTCCGTTTTGTGCCTGAGATAATGACTGAATTGACTAATCCACTAGAACTCTCCAGTGACCAGCTCAATAATACTAGTGAGATGTTGCCCTAGGCCCAAAGTTGGCAATCAGCTGGCACTTCCTCGGGATCTGGGTCAAGTGGCATAGCTTGGCAGCAAAAACCATAATGAACTAGTCCACTGGAAATCTCCAAGGTTCAACTCAGGCATACTAATGAGGTATTGCCATAGACCCAAAGTTGCCTATCTGCTGCAGCTTCTGAGTCAAGGTTTCACATCATTTGGCCACAAACACCATCCACACTGCTCCCATCTTTCTTGCCTGAAACTAGTATAAGTTACAGGAATAGATGCAATTTTCCCCTCTTTAGCATGTGGAGAGTTCTCATGACCTAATTTTCCCTGAATAAGAGTCAAGCAATTACTCTTTCCATAGTTTCTCTTCACTTCAGTTCATCGTCACTAGGTTCCACCTCAGTAAACCCAGACAAAGGAATTATTAATTTTTATGAGCATCTTGTCAGCATTTAAATAATCCTTGAGCAAGAACCTACTCAACCGGGATAGAAAGGTGAAATCGTGGAGAAATAAAAAGAAAGATAAGCCAATAGTGGGTGAGCCAGGCTAAAAGTTCACACAATTCTCAGTATGACGAAAGCTCTTCTTTCACATCAAACCAGTCAGACACTCAATAGATTTTCATTATTCGAAATGTATATAGCTTCGTATTAAAAGGCCTCTTGCACAAGAAGCTCAGAGAATGCACATGTAATGTTTTCTGTGTTCTCTCCCAATTTTTCAGTGAAAGCTGGATAAATGAATTGAACTATCTGTGAATAACATTTTTATTTAGAACACTTGAAAGAAATGAAGATGCTTTTATGGCCCTCAAACATTGAAATCTATCATAAGACAAAAGGGCAAATAAATGCTGTTTGATAAATACCATCCTCCTGGGTCTCGTCATTGCCGTTGTTTACTGGCTGGCCTGGAATATTCAATATCGGCATCCCTGATGATAGGAACAAATTCTAGTTAAACTTAAACACTCAGATCGACAAATACTATAGCAAGTGAAATATAGTATGAATAATACCAGAAGCGAATGGTGTTGAGAAAGGGTTGACAGCAGGACGTTGGAAGGCTGGGCTGTAAAACGAAGTCTCCGGCACAGCTTTGGTGATTTGGTCTGGAAAACTGCTTTGAACTGTAGGTGTTGCTTGTAATGACGTAGTGGTAACTTTGCTGCCTAATGTACATGAATCAACTACATCTTTGAAGTCATCCTGTATTGGAGTAGAAGGTATTATGAAGATAAATAAAGAAAAAGAAAAAAAATGTTAGTTACAAATAAATGCATCTATCACTATTCAGAATCCTAAAAACCAAGAACATTTACTTATCTATTCATATGCCTGTTGAGTATACCTGAATTTTTGATGCATGACGTAGATAATCTTGAATCCCGTCTTGCCAAAGTTCCTGTGGATGCTCCTTCAACTGTTTTTCCACCCAGCTGTAAAGAAGGGAACTTCTCATCTGAAATTGCCTCCACTGCATTCTCAACTCATGTTGACAATTATGCATATATTTGCCAGTCAATTTACTAAGCGACTAAGTTTGTAAAGACTCTACAATTATGTGTTAAAATATGGAACAACTAGCCAGTTAGTTCAAAACCCAAATCTTCTAGCTAGGAGAAAGATCAGTGTTTTAACACATTGTCAATTATGAAGCTCACAGTGCGTTTTTGAAATTATTTAAAAAATGTGCAATCATGATAAAATTATTGTCATCCATGGCACGGAGTTGAATAGTGCAACACTTAAATGGAGCCCATCCAATTGCCAACAATGTAAACATTAGTGAATAATGTTAACACGATTCACTTACAAAAAAGTAATAGACAACCTGTGGTAAAACAAAATGATTTGCTTAGAAGAACAGCTGTAAATCAGTAATGCACCTGGTAAATTGACTATTCAATGCTCTGACATATTGAAAATATTTTTGAGTCCTAGCTCCGCCAGGTTGATTCACAGACTGAGATTCCTCCGGAACTTTCTGCTATATAGAACGATCAGCTATGTAGATAATTAAGAAAAAGAAATCATCTACCCATCCCAGAACTTTTCGGATTACCAAAATCGCACAAGTAAACAATTACCAGAGAAACTAAGGCATACACAGAAATTTGTGTTATTTCAAATCCTACAACGATGTCATTACCTTGCATGTTCTAATCTAGATTGACAATATCAGAAAGGCCAGAGTGATCGTTGAAAATTCAGAAATCCAGAGAGAAGACAGATGCATATGCAGCAAATCTAGAAAATCCGAACATGTAGATGCATTTGAGATGCATCTGCAAAATAAAAAATCCATAAAGACAGAAATGAGTTTACTAATAGATAATGTTGGTTTCAGCTTAGCATAAAACAGTATTACATCAGATAGCATAGCCAAGTTAAGACTTTATCGCTCTTCAACTCTTGGTGTTCGTTCCGAAACAACAAATGAAGGGAAAAACAGAAGGAACGAAAAATGTCACTCTGTTCGAGCAAGGACGTACTAAATAGCTCCTTTTCCTCCACGACACTGTCAGTGTTGTTTCTCACCTCAACGTTTTCTTCCTTCACACTCTCTCCCATCTGCCACACCCCCATGTATTGCTAGAACTATCACTTCTTTGATTCTCCACAACAGAAACAGCAACAACAACAACAACAACAACAAAGAGACGACGAAGAAGAGAGGAAACACATACAGTAAATCGATGAGACTTGTGTAAGGACTCGAGATATAGCTCATTCTCTCTCTGTATGCGAGCTGGACAGACGTCGGACAAGGGATTGGACGAAAGGACAAGGAGAGAAGGCAAGGGAAGCTTGAAAACGGTGAGGAGAGGGTTTGGGAGGGGTGAAGGACGGCGACTTACTTTGCGTTGCGAAAGACTGTGGGGAGAATCAGCGTCCGTGTGAGCGAATCCGACAGCTTTGCGCTTCAGCGTGGCCATGGCGGAAGCTCGGCTCTCTGTCTGTCTGTCTGTCTGTCTGTCTGTCTGTGTGTGCGCCTCGCGAATTCGCACAATCACTCCGTGTACGCGCATGCCTCCGTATGCGTATGCCTCCGTACGCGTATGGCTTCGTACGCGTATGGCTTCGTACGCGTATGCCTCCGTATGCGTATGTCTCCGTATGCGTATGTCCATGGATGTATGCATGCATGGACATCAAAGAATCTACTACATTGTGATGGTAAGTAGTAAACCCACTTATTATCAACTGTCATGTTTTATCGACCGATCGCCATGCGAATCACTGGATACACAGTTTCAATTAGCACGTCATCGATGAGCGACTTGGTATATTGCTGGGTTTGCCATGGCATATGGATTGCTCCCATGCACGAAATGCATGCACGTTTCCATTCGTTTTGCATGCTTTAAGAGACAACTGCTTCATATGGTTTCTGACAAGGCAGTTGGTTGGTTATATTCCTTTGTTGTATAGACATCCTCTCTTCATGCACCACTATCATCATTAGCATGCTAGCAGCCTGTGTCGTCTTGCCTTGACCAATACACACACACACATATAATTTATATACTCGCGGAGAGCTATGGCACTGCATAGATCATGTCGCAGAAGATCGGTTGAGCAGAGATCATGTTGTAGAAGCAAAACTTAGAGCGGTAAGCCAGAAAGACACAGAAATGTTGAAGGTGAAGAAGATCAAGCAACGAGATTGAGGTCAACCATAACTTGTTTGTTTAAACACGTCAAACCAGTGAGCGCCAAACCTGAACGAGCCTAAACATCAAATGTAAAGTTATGCAAG
>JBBBWG010032886.1:0-40914 GCA_037176905.1 Azolla pinnata
AGAGAGAGAGAGAGCGAGAGAGAGAGAGAGAGAGAGAGAGAGAGAGAGAGAGAGAGAGGGAGGGAGAGGAGGGGAGCTTGAGCCGTCTTGTTGTTGTGGCAGAGAAACCCTAGCTCACAGCTTCGCCAGCAGCCGAAGAAGCGCTTCTCCACCATTCGGGAGCTGAAGGCGTCGCAGGAAGGAAGGCGTTTCGCATCTCTGGTCGCGGAATTCGCCAGGTATGGAGATCTGCTCCCTCCTCCGCCTCATGCCGAAGCTTCCATGGAACCTGCGCGAGCCGATCCGAAAGAAAAGCCTCAGGAATGCGCTCCGTTTGCAGGTTCTCTCGTCGTCAGACATTGCACGGAGCACGGGGACCCGCGCCTCCTCCTCGCTCTGTATCATGCGATGGAGGAGCAAGACCATCTGAGCATCGATGAACATGCTTTCTCCATGCTTCTGGGAGCCTGTGTCAGAGCTGAGGACTTGCAGACCGGGGTCCAGCTCGAAGAAGCCATGTCCGAGCGAGGATTTGTGGAAGGAGGCAACTCCATCCTCGGGAGGAATCTGATGCGCATGTATGCCAGATGTGGCTCGCTGGAGAAAGCACACGACGTGTTCGATCGTCTGCAGATCCGTGATGTGGTGACATGGACTGTACTGATAGCTTCGTATGTCGAGCATGGCCATGGAGCCGAGGCCTTGAGCTTCGCGCAGGAGATGCAGCACGAGGGCGTATCACCTGACCACATCGCATTCGTCTGCAGATTGAAAGCTTGCAGCGTCTCGAGATCGGTGCACGAGGGGCGTGGATTGCATGCCTCGATCACGAAAGCAGGGCTGAACGATCGCCCTGTCGTGGGCAATGCCTTGCTGGGCATGTACCTCAAATGTGGTAGGCTTCTCGACGGGGAAGCCGTCTTTGCGAGCCTGTCGCCGAAGAATGTAGTCTCGTGGAACTCCTTGATCTGCGGATATGTGGAGCATGGTCGCGATCAGGAAGCGCTGGAGTGCTTCGATCGTATGCATCAGCAGCAGCAGCCTGAGATCGTCGCTGCAGATGTGGTCACGATCGCGACCTGCTTGAAAGCGTGTGCGAATCTGAGATTGCCAGAAATGGCACGATCGGTGCATTCCGATGCTGTCAGGAAGGGCCTGGAAGAAGAGCTTCGAGTCGCAAACGCTTTGATCGATGCGTACGTCGGCTGTGGCCTGATGACGACGGCGCAGCAAACATTGGGCAAGCTCCGAGCCCGGGATGTGGTCTCTTGGAATGCGCTCATATCCGGATATGCAGAGCACGGCTGCGACAGCAAAGCGATGGAGTGCATCGAGCTCATGAAAGCGGACGGAGTCTCGCCCGACGAGGTCACGCTTGCTTGCAATGTCAAAGCATGTGGCAAGCTAGGGCACAGAAAGAAAGGCCTGGAAGTGCATGCTGAGATAGTGAAGCGAGGATTGGATCGAGAGACGAGCATCGGCAACATGCTGATAGATCAGTATGCGAGGTGCGGGGTTCTTACAGAAGCGCGTGCGGTGTTGGAAAAGCTTCAACGTCGGAACGTGGTCTCATGGAACACGCTCATCACAGGGTACGTGGAACAGGGAAACCGCTGCAACAGGGGAGTGCTCGATTGCTTGCGGGGGATGCGATGCGATGCCATCGCTCCCAACGACATAACCCTGCTGTGCGGTGTGAAATCCTGTGCCAGCATCGGCGATGCCAGAGTGGGGCGAGATCTACACGGCGAGATCACGAAGAAGGGCTACGAATCGGAGCTTTGGATCGCGAATGCCTTGATCGATATGTACTCCAAATGCGGCTTGCTGGCGGCCGCCGGGGGAGTGTTCGAGGCGATGGCAGATCGGGATGTGGTGTCATGGAATGCGCAGATCGCAGGATATGTGGAGCACGGCTGGAACTCGAAAGCGCTGGAAAGCCTGCGCAGGATGAAGGAGGAGGAGGAGGATGGAGGAGGGGCAGATCGTGTCACGATCGTGTGCGCTTTGAAAGCTTGTGGGGCTGAAGGCATGCTGAGCCATGGAAGGGGAATCCATGCCGAAGCCGCGACGAAGGGGGTGGAGATGGATCCGATCGTCGGAAACATCGTGGTGGACATGTATGCGAAATGCTGTGCCCTCGACGAAGCGCAGAATGTCTTCGACAGCCAGTTCTCAGCTCGATCTCTCGCATCTTGGAACGCGTTGATAACCGGATATGCGCAGCTCGGAGGAGCTGAGCAAGTCCTGAGCATGCTGGAGAAGATGGCGATGGCTCCCAACGAGGTTTCGTTCGTAGGCCTGCTCAACGCATGCAGCCATGCCGGGCTAGTCGACGAGGGCTACTCGTGCTTTGCAGCGATGATCGGAAAGCACCATTGCATCGTGCCAACGCTTGAGCACTACACCTGCATGGCTGATCTGTTAGGCCGAGCTGGCCTTGTGGATCCGGCGGTGGTGGTGATCGAAAGAATGCCATTTCAGCCCAGTCTCATAGCATGCCATGCTTTGTTGGGCTCTTGTCGGAAGTGGGGCGGAGTGGAGCTGGGACGGCAAGCGCTCAGACATATCGTACAGCTCGATGAAAAGGATCTAGCATCGTATGCTTGTCTGTCGAACATCTACGTCGATGATTCCAGGAACCGGATTCTGCCCAAGTCCACCGTGCATCTGTAGCTGATGAAGAAATATGTAAAGGGAAACCGATACATGCTCAGAGAGATGATCGGCGAAGGCAGTGAATCCGGCCGAAGCCGCGCCTTGGGCTCAGAAATGGATTCAGAAAGAATGAATGATGTAGTAGGGCTGGAAAAGCTTGGGAGAAAGATAAGAAATCCTTGTCTTACACCCTGAACCCTAAAAACCCTCGTATGTCAAGCCTAGGGTTTTAGGGTTTTGTTATATGTTTCCATGGAAACCCTACCATCTGTAAAACCGCAATGAGATGACTGCGGGAGCCAAAGGTCCCACAAATCATATGCATAAAAGAACAGCTTCAAAATAGAGAACACATGACGTCTCAAACTGATTGTTTTTCCAAAATGTTGATTCTTTGAAGCATCTCAAGAGTGTCAGTTTAACTGCATCGAAAAAACAAAGTTCAAGGGCTACATTCAATGAACTTCTTGTGATCATGTTGCATTTCTATACTGTTGATGAAAGTCACATATATAACGTTTCCAAAAGTAGTGTCACAACTTTCAGATTTTCCAGAGAAATGTCACCAACAAATGTCCACATGTTCACAAACAATCAAATTTACACACAGGCAACAGTCTCAGTTTTCTTTATTGCATGAAAGCATAATCTATGCTTGGCAGATCTGAAGGAACAGTAAGTCATGAAATCTCTTAATCATAGATGATAGTAGTTATTCCCATAACTGTTTTTATCTGATCTAGTGGGCAATTTGGGTGAAAGTTTCTAACAAAGACTCGAGTATAATGGTCAAATACCTCCAATGGTTGCGTAGTAGAACTTTGAAGACCAACGTTTGAATAGAATAAAGTAGATTTCCCAAAGACTATTGTCAAATAGGCCTCTTATTAATCACATATTGAAAAGCATTCAGTAAAGAGAGATTCAAGTATGCTTAAAGGTTAGGTATACAGCCAAGCTGAAGACAGTCTAAAGCGACTGTTTGAAAGCTCGTCTTTCTTTTTAGCATCAGCATAAATCACACAACGAAAATCGGCATCAAGGATCCGTACAAGGAAACATTGCTTCTAGCTAGAAAGGAAGGAGCAGTGCGCTGGAACAGTTTAATCTTCTTCATCAATCGAGCAGAACAACAAAGAGCTCACTTGATATATGATTCACATGAAAAACAAAAAGAATATGATCACGTGATGTTTGATTTTGAACCAAGAAACGCTTGTGCTGCTTCTAAAAATAAAGCCTTGAAAACTCAATGAGCAGAAAGGTAGAAAAAGAAGGAATAAACAAGAATGCTGAAAAACCGCAACAGATATCATCAATCAAGTCTTCCAAAAGAAAAGATGGATCAAAGCCTTTGTTTCAGAGACCATGAGATAGATTCGCTTCAGAAACAAATAATAATTTTTAACCAACCAGAACTAGCTATGCTGATTCAAAGTCTTTTGTTTATTTTCCTCGTTGCCAAAAAGAGAGGCCACTAACTTCCTTCAGGGTTGTTGATGGGAATCAATGTAGCCATGCTCAACGAGGACTTTCTCCCGCTTGGCCTTCTCGAGATCAGCTTCTACCATCATGGACACCAATTGCTTGAACCCAACTTTAGGGCTCCATCCGAGCACTTTCTTAGCTTTAGCTGCCGAACCCCTCAGATTATCAACCTCGGAGGGCCGGAAATACCTTGGATCAATCTCTACATGCTCTTTCCAGTTCAATCCGACGTAGCCGAAAGCTTCTTCCAGGAATTCCTCCACAGTATGCGAATCCTCAGTTGCAACGACGTAGTCATCGGGTTTCTCTTGCTGGAGCATGAGCCACATGGCCTCGACATAGTCTCCTGCGAACCCCCAATCGCGAGAAGCCTTGAGATTGCCGAGGAAAAGCTTCTTCTGGAGGCCAATCTTGATCCTTCCCACGGCTCTTGTGATCTTCCGTGTCACAAAATTCTCCCCTCTTCGGGGCGATTCATGGTTGAAGAGGATGCCATTGCATGCAAACAGGCCATAAGCTTCCCTATAATTGACCGTGTACCAATGAGCGGCTACTTTAGAAACAGCATATGGGCTTCGAGGATGGAACACAGTGTTCTCATCTTGAGGAGGTGGTGTAGCTCCATACATCTCAGAGGATCCAGCTTGGTAGTAGCGCACCTAAATCCAAGGGACCCAACAACACACACAAACACAAAATAAAGAAAGAAAGAAACACAGGAGTAACAAATTAACCCCACAATATGGAATGCCACAATGCTGTACATTTTCAGCCAAGAAGGAAAATTGGCATCATGCTAATGTGAAACTTTTTAACAGATTTTGCTCTCACTAGATCCATGTCATATTTTGAGCAGAATATGTTTTCCATGTCACATGATCAGAGGATGTCACACAGCATCTCATTCAACAAAATCCAGCAATAATGTCAGCTATTTGCAGCTGGTCAAAGATAGTTTCTCTTTCTAGTCACATATACACACATACACACACACACATAGAGAGAGAGAGAGAGAGAGAGAGAGAGAGAGAGAGAGAGAGAGAGAGAGAGAGAGAGAGAGAGAGAGATCTACCACAAGCCCAGTGGAAGACACAAACCAAGAACCAGGAAGTTCAATACCAGATCTACCGTGGATTAAAGCATGGCACGAATGGTAGCAATTGGGGCAGCATAGGTTTAGAATATATTAACAACACCCACCAACACAACTGTAGACATAATTTAATGACATACACCAGCAAATGTGCACAATATATTGTAATCAGCATTCACAGTAATTACATATACACACCTATAGAAATACATTCGTGCATACCTATCGACATAAAAATACACACTTACATATATCCACATTTATGCACATACGCATCCTCATGTACACCTATAAACATCCTCATATCACAAAAACCCACAGATACACATCCACATATGTATCCACCTGAAGACACCCACTTACAAATATGCGTTCCTGCATATGGTTAAGAGCATTTGCACAGTGAATACATGTACAACTATTATACACTTATGGATATCCGGATCTACATAAACAATACATTTTCACACCCACAAATATGGTTTGACACCCAAATCCATAGATTACAAAATTACACATCCACATACATATTCCTAAAAATCCACATCCATAGAGACAATACATTTACAGACCCACATACATAATTAGGGCATCCGCATCTAAACACCAGAAACATACATTTAGACATCCACATACACATTTCGGCATCCACATTTACAAAGACAGCCCACATACATACTCGGTACAGCCACAGCCACAGCCACATCCACATACATACTTCGTATATCACATCCACAAATATACCTCTATAGATCCACACGAACAGCTACGCATACACATACAAAGCAATCTCAAGTGAATGAAGAACGGAACACATCCACAAAAACAACCAGAAGAAACAGACTGGTCAATGGAAAAAAACCACAAGTGGGAGCAACAGAATCACCTGTCTACCCGTAGTTTCGATGTGGGTGCGAACAGCCTCCAGAAGGCGTAGGGCCCCAGTGGCCACAACATCCGCAGTATAATCAGGATTCTCGAAAGAAACGCCCACATGAGATTGGGCTCCCAAGTTATATACCTCATCCGGACAGATCGCGTCCACCCACTTCCTAAGAGCCGAAGCATCAGAGAGATCTCCATAGTGAAGCTTCATCCTAGCAGAAGAGTTGTGAGGATCAATGTAGATGTGATCTAGCCGCTGTGTGTTGAAATTGGATGATCTTCTGATGATCCCATGGACTTCATAGCCTTTGCTGAGCAGGAATTCGGTTAGATAGGACCCATCTTGGCCGGTGATACCAGTTATGAGAGCCTTCTTGCAGGTACTTTCGCCCATTGCGGATCAGCTTCGCTTCCTGCGCGGGATTGGGGCGGGGATCAATGAAATCTGCAAAACACTAGCGACAGGAACAGGTCAAATGGCGATGGTCAAAATGACGAGAAGAAGAAGAAGAAGAAGAAGAAGAAGAAGAAGATTCAAGAAACAAGATGGATACCTTGAAAGAGGAGACTGTGGGAAAGTGCCCACGATCAGAGGACTGCAGATTGAAATCGCCCACAAGGCAATTTTTGCTGGAGATCCCTTTATATACATCTGTGTGTAGAGAGAGAATGCAAGAGAAAGAGAGGGGAGTGTAGGTATAGGGAGTGGGGGTGTGTGTATAGAGATAGAGAGATCTCACTTGGTCTGAATCTCCTGACAATCTATCTTATGTTGCAATTAGATGAAGATAGAGGGAGTTGTTCTAGATCTTCTTGACTATCTATCTGATGCTGCAATTAGATGAAGATAGAGGGAGTTGTTCTAGATCTCCTGACTATCTATCCGATGCTGCAATTAGATGAAGATAGAGGGAGTTGTTCTGGATCTCCTGACTATCTATCTGATGGTGTAATTAGATGAAGATAGAGGGAGTGGGGGTGTGTGTATAGAGATAGAGAGATCTCAGTTGTTTTGAATCTCTATCTGATGCTGCAATTAGATCAAGATAGAGGGAGTTGTTCTGGATCTCCTCACTATCTTGATGCTACAATTAGATCAGGATAGAGGGATTTGTATTGGTTCTCCTAACCATCTGATGCTGCAATCAGATTAGGATAGAGGGATTTGTTTTGGTTCTCCTGACCATCTGATGCTGCAATTAGATTAGGATACAGGGATTCGATCGGGCAATGCATGCATGCATGCATCGATCGATTCGAGCATCGATCGACTTGAATCGATCAGGCGAGTGTAGCTGGGGAAAAGCCGTGGCACTGATCCTATCATTTGCCTGAGCCTCCCACGGATCTTTCTGTTCGGAACTTTGGTCTCGATTGATCCTGACTGCATTCGACACGTGTGTGTCCGTGTCTGTCGATGTTTTCGGCGGCATTACACAATGACATGCTGACTTACAATCGGGAAGAGCTGGCATGCTCTGTCGCAACCTGGGAAATCTTTTCCGTTCATATCTTTCCCAATCCAAACTAGAGTGCATGATGGGCTCGAAGAAGCTGAGACGGACAAGGGCAAGTGTCGAAGATCCTTTTTGAGGGTCAAAACATTGATTCTGATCAAACCTTTCTAAAAGGGTCAAACCCTGAAATTGGATCGTCAACAAGGCAGATGCATGCCCCATGAACCCATGGCTCGAAACAAATTACAATATGTGACCGATCCCCGGAAAGATCAACGGCGACCTCGAGTCGATTCTACGAACTACTTAACAGACGTGGGAAGAATCATGCTATGTATGGCCTGCAAACGAGATACAGACGTGGGAAGAATTATGCAATGTATGGCCTCCTCCGAGACGAGGAGATGAGAATAAGATATTGCCTGGAGATGGTTGCTCTTTGGGACTTCTTCCTTTGCACTTCATGGCGAGAAGCAATTGACGCTCTCAAAGGATAATCACAAGAACAGCTTGATGCAGCAAGACAAAAAGATGTCTCGTTCCAAACCTTAAACCTTAAACCTTAAACCCTAAACTGTAAAATGGACGGTCAAATACGAGATGGGCATATCAACCTCCCCCGGGTGCTTCTTCAATCGTCCGGTTCCACATCGATAACAATGGAAGCATTGATCGATTAGATGCTATGCTATGCCAAGGTGGAATTAGATTTTGAAGGTAAAACAATATAAACTATGATATTAGAATTGCAATATGCACATACATTCAACTCCCAGATTTTCCTTTGTCAGTCTTCTTCTTCTTCTTCTTTATGGAAAGAAGGAACCTGCGACTAACAGAGCACGCGAGGGAAAGAAAGAGAGCCAGAGTTAAAGAGAGAGCTTTGCTTTGTACGATCGCTGGAAAAGCCCTGAGTTAGAATCTCACAAAGTGGTGGAATCGACGGCGAGGTTCAGACACGACACAAGGTGGTGGCTCTAGGTGAAAGAGGCAGTGCCCAGTTAAATGTCTAATTTTGCCGATTGTTACTACGATTCAATAGGCCGAGATCTACCTCTTACTGGCAAAGAGCAAGATTTCATTTATCGAGTAGCTGTTGGGTAACAAACCCCAGTTCCACCCAAGTAAATTGCCCACGTCTCGACAATGTTCTCCAACAATTGCGAGGACATGGTCTCTATGCCCAAATTGGAGAGCCTGTTCTTTATGTCCTTGATAGTTAAGAAACAAGGACATGTAAACATCAACATAAATGTGGAAGAAAGCTCCGTCTCCAAAAGGCGATCCTTACCATAGCCATCTGGGTGGATCTTTGCATCAAGAAAAGTCCTCCAGTCCAGCATACAATTTTCCGCAGTCGCCACAGGCTCTTTTCTCATCAAACAAGGAAAGGGGGATCAAGATTGCCTTAAAAGTGTTCCAAAACCCTCCACATATATGACAAGATCAGAATGCTTTTCTAGAGAAATGGCCCAAGTATACAACTACCGATAAACAGATACAAGCGAGCAGAAAATCGGCAAAGTGCAAGCATCGGCAACCCACAATCTGACATGTGCACATTTCAAAAGTGAAGAAAAAGAGGCGAGTTTCTCCTTCATCGGCCGCAATGCCGACATGATCTACAAGCTCTCTATGCCATAGCTTTCCAATAGTGCTGTATGGCCTTCGACAATGGAGATAGTATTAACATCCTAATGTCAATTTTAATCCTGACACGAAAACCAAAGCGAAGATTCATACCGATCATACGCATTACCACCCATCTGCACTTTTGGGTCCTCCCGACAAAAATCCCAATCTTTTATTTTGAACCATGCAGTACTGAGTTATACATACAGGAAATAGAACATATTTACCAGTTAGGTTTGATAAGAAATCTTGTGGAAGAGGCACCTGAACCCCATTGAAGGTTTTGGAATCATACCTATGATGGGCTTTTGGCTTGTTCAAAACTGAAGGAAGCATTTCGACGGTGAAGACTCGGAGAGAGAGCCTTCGATGGTTAGGAAAGAATTCGAGATCGAGGGTTACGCATTTCCACACTGAGGACCCAGAAGGTCTTCGAGGGTAACACCGTTGAATACGGGCACTAGCCTTTGTACGCTGCCCTTCTCATCTTCGGTTTGCCACTCGCAATCATCACCACCGCCACCACCACAACAACTAGACTTTTCTTCCTTCTCTTCGTTTTCTTCGCTCAAGGTTTCCCATTCCGACCCTTCCTCTTCGTCGTGCCGTTCTCCTTCTTCGACCCGGCGATGATCATATTGTATACCTCCATGCTTTTGGCATGCTTCGTTGAAAAGCCATGCGCTTTGCATTTGCTTCTTGATGAGCTTCTCGGCGTAGTCTGGTATGCGGTTTTGCTTCAAGCTCAGATCCCCGTCTGGCGCATGCGAGCATTCGTTGATGAACATGATGGCATCGAGCAAGCTTTCTTTAGCAAACCCTAAAATCTCATATGCTTGTGCTCTTCTCCAAAGACTCTTTCCATGGCAGTTCACTGGATTATGGAGGCACAAAGCTCGGGTTGTGTCGCTGATCGCTGCCCATGGATCTTGTAGAAGCAAATGGCATTGGGCCCTGTTACTATATAGCACTACGCGTTCTTTCTTTGCACGTAATGGGCACAGTGCGAGTGCCTCCGTATACTTAGCAGACGCCCCTACAATGTCCCCACTAGAAAATCTCGAGTTCCCTTCCAGCTTGACAACCAAGGCTCCAGCTTGCTTTATTTGCAGATCTTCCTTGAGAACCTCCTTTTCACGCTTTGCTCTCTGCCGAAGCGATCCAAGCTCATGAAGAACTTGTTTGGTTGTTGGATTGATCGATGACCTATGGCCTGATGGAGATGGAAGTGATCCCGACTCGGGCAACAAGGCATCCATAACCAGCTCTCCCACTTTCTTGTGGTTCCCTAACCTAGGCAGCTCTGCTAGATCTGCCAGGGCAACAGCAACTTTATCGATAACCTGCAAACAGGCACTCTAAATATGAATCTAACACAAGACAGTTGCATTTCTTTATCCATCAAAAGAGACAGTTACAAAACTGCGTTTAAAGAGATAATGGTGTAGTGGTAGAGCTAATGCTTGCCTTTCGAGTTGCAGGTTCAAGTCATGAGATGCAATGTTTTGATCAGAAGGCATCGTATTTTTGGTTTCAAATCATGTATAGTTGGGTTCATTAAGAAGGCAACTAAAGCTAACGCTTTATGACCCTTTGGATTGTTTGGTTCAATCAACCCTAGGGTTCATGCTTTCAGTTTCACATGATGTGCTATTTGGTACTTCCACATTCAGCTAAAGCTTTACTTTTGTGTTTCAAGTTTCTATTTCGAGATTTGAACAATGGGTATGATTCTCAATTCTGCTAAGGGGCGTTCATGCTTGTTTCAAATTGTATCCAAATTTGTTAATACTTAAATCAGGCAAATTAAAATTATAGCTTTCCACCTCTGAGTTCAGTGTAATGGGCCTAATTTCGGTTTCAAATCATCCAAGATTTTATATATCTAGCTGTGATGATCAGTTCAGTGTGGATTATTTCATGTTAACTCTACTACATCTTTCACTTACAAAAAGAAAGACAATCATCACGGGGGATATAGCTATGAAAATATTATAATCCTGAAAGGCTGAAGCTGTTTTAGTATTTATTTACCTTGTACCGAGTGTTGGGGTCTTGCAATAGCCATACAAGACAATGCACTGCCATGTATTGCCAGTCATCTGAAGAGCGTGCGATGTTGCAAAGAGCTTCCAGGACACTGGGACAACCAGCAACTGATATTCGTCCGATCTTCTGATGGCATATTGTTCGAAGCAGACCAATTCCAGCTGGAGAATTTTCATTAACTAAACCACCCCACATGTTTGGAAGTTTAGACAGAAACTCTGGTCTGCAAATAGTCTGGATAAATTCTGCTTTGAATGCAAAGCAATTGATGAGCTGCAAGGACCAGCATTGCAATTGGCTTGCCCACTCTTCTGCCTTTCGAGACTCCATTTCGACCCCACCCATTCCTCGTGTTAGCAGGTCACAATGGTAGCTCAATCGTTTGTCTACAAACTGAAAGAAATGTGTATACACAATCTCAAGTGAGCTTGTTGCAAGCTGAATTGCAAGCTCAAGAATCTCACTGTGCAATGCAAGAAAAGGAAAGGTGGAATCATAGGTTGCCAAGTGTCCAAGTGCTCGTACAGCTACCCTTTGTTCTACCCAGGTTAATCTTCCCCTAAGAAGCTCTATCAATGGTGGAACAACACCTGCTCGAACAGCTCTCTCCGCAAACTCCTGGATATTCATTGTATAAGAGCCAATGATATGTGCTGCATAGTAAGGTATGTAGATGTTCTGGTCCTTTGCAAGCCAACGTCTATTCTTTATCCCTTTCCATATGACAGCTCCCATACATTCCAATACGCCAAGTTCAATGAACTCTGGATCATTTGGATGGGCCATGGCAGTATTCCAAAGCCCACTGACAGCAAGAACTTGACCCTCTTCATCCTGATGGGGAAACACCTTGAAAAACTCTGCAACATTTGCTCGCCGCTTTCCTGGATTCGCCTCCTTTGTAACACAGAAGAAACATCCTGGATATGGGCAATCATGTGAGTTCGTATCCATTGCTTCACTCGATGATCCAGGTGTTCGTCCACCCAGAATACGCTGCACCAAGCAGTAAAATTCAGAGTTGCATCATGTACAATCGTGCCTTCCGCTATGAACAGATTGAGGACAGCTCCATTGCTTGCGTCCTGTTCACTCTTCTTCGCTTCTGCTCCTACTTTGTTACTGCACAACAGAATGCAACTGCCATAATTTGTTTGTATGCCAGCAGAATTCAACATATTAAGATAAAGCTTTCAAACCTAACCAGAGATTTTTCTAAAGATGCTATGAGGTCAGTCAGAAATATTCGAAAACCTCCTCTATCTATTTTCAGTAAAAACTCAGGAAAACCCTTTGAGAAAGTTGCATAAGTATGTCATTAGTTTATTGCCTGATTCAGATCGTATGTTTCTTCTATAACTACTTCAATAAAATGTTAGCATCCCCGCTGCTAACTCATGATTTGAGTCATGAGTTTTCTGCATGATTCAGAACATGCGTTTCTTGTATAACTACTTCCAAATTGTACGTTAGAATCCTCCCTCCAATGCCCCATCAGCAACGCAGATCGTGATCCATCAATCCGCTCTGTATCTTTCCCCCGTAAAACCTCCTCAATCTATTCCTATAAATCGACTCCTACTAACAGTAGAAGTAAGGAAACCCCTTATAGAGCTGCATAAATGTATCAGATGTTGCTACAAAAATAAGTTGTACATTTCGGTTTAGGTTAGTGGACTATAGAATTTCAATCCTCTGTCTGTGCATCTCAGGTGAGAGCTTTCCCTCTTGTTGGATCAATCATGTAGTATTAATCAATTGCTGGATTTCTGCAAATTTTCAGCCTCAAATGCTGTGCCATCTTCTCAGCCTCAACCATTGGTGAAGCTGGATAAAGGTGCATTCATAAATCTACCAAGCTTCATTAATGACAGACACTCCACAACTAGACCAGACACCTATGAAACCAACTATCAAATCCAAATATACATATATGAAGGAGAACACACATGAGAAGCTCGTCCCGACATTATATTATACAGAAGCCAACATGATATGCATAAACTATCTGCAACAAGCTATTATGTGGGTCCTGGGAATTTTCCAGTGCACATATTTGTCAAACTAGAGAACACAACTACAACAGCTACACGTGTCTAATCTCTACAGACACGGCATGCCCTCATCGTACTGTTAACTCCATTCTCAAAAACCAGCACTGCAATATCAAGAAGACTATCACAGTCCAGGTGATGGGACGATTAACACTTTCATCCCTATCTAAACATTCATTGTAACTAAAGTTATCCCCAGTTCTGTGCCTGAAAAGGGCTCGGTCTCCAAGTTTTAATCCCAGGAAGAATGGTCACAGTTACAAGAGTAATCAAATCACCATAATGCTGATGGTTTCTCCTAACAATAAGTATGCATAATGTTTTCCATAGGCAACAAGGATAACATGTCAACAAGAAGATTAACCCAATAGGTAAAACAGCGGTCTTGTGAATGTTATTCCAACGTTTGTGTAGAATTGCGTACATGCTTCCCTTCCTCTCACAGTAAAAATTCCAGTTCTGATCTTATTAGCCATGCTTGAGGGTTGTTAAACTACAAAACTTCAGGTTTATCAAGGCTTGTACACTTGACTTCGACTTTGTCCAGTCCCTCAATACGTGAACAACTACATTTACAATTTGCAAAAATAACCTCACCTCTGACCCATAGCATATCGCATTAACAGAACAAAGTAAGTATTTAAGAATGCAATTGATGCATTAATTCACCATGTAAGGAAAAAAAAAAAGACAGTGGTACATGAACAACTTCGAATATTGAGCTAATGATAGTTGGAGAGTTTAACATAACAATATGTCTTAATCTATGAGAAGAGCTGATATTAGTGATATGGCACTATGATAATAACAAATCATATCAAATAACGAAAATCTTCAATGCCTATACTCTTATGGAAGAAAAAAACAACTCCATGCTCCAGAGATCATTAACTTCCCCCATATGCATTCACATATATGTCAGCCTCTGCATGTGTGTATGCAGTGATAAATGCTTAGCAGGAGAATCAATGTATCTATCTATCCATGGAGGCATCATAGATATCCCTTTCATACATGATACTTCACTATCTGGCTATTTATCACTCACCAGCTATGAGTCCATTGACACGCTAGAGATTTGATCTCTTGTTTTTCGGCATTTTGCATTAGGTTGGTCATTCTAAGCATTCTTTCAGAAGAAAGTCCACTGGAAAAACTAATAGAAGTACATTAGACCTATCATGGAGCGTCCCCAACCACACATGGCATTCCCATTCACCCAACAAAATCCAATGGAGTACATTAAACTTATCATTAGCATTAAGTTCTATTTTGCACAGAAGAGATTTTGATTTCCGTTTACGGGTCTAATTCACATAGATGATGGTCCTCGTGATGATGATGAAGGCATATTAGTAAGCAGAGGCCATTTCCCAGCTTTTCAAAGCAAAAAAGCGTTTCACTCCGGTCTACCGAATGCAAGATGAAGCTTTCAGGCTGCACATGCCAGATTTCATGGTGATTCTTTGGGCGAAAAAAGAAAAAGGAAAGAATGCAGCTAGCCGTGAGACCGACAACCACGTTGAGGATGGG
This sequence comes from Azolla pinnata, assembly GCA_037176905.1. Classification (NCBI taxonomy): domain Eukaryota; kingdom Viridiplantae; phylum Streptophyta; class Polypodiopsida; order Salviniales; family Salviniaceae; genus Azolla; species Azolla pinnata. Next base: position 14,829 of record JBBBWG010032886.1, read on the forward strand.
CTCCATCATCGCATCAGGCTTCGTTTGATGGCAACCGCGCAAAAAAGACCAGAGATTTGAAGCACGGAAAGAGAGGAAATTCAACAAAGATTGATAGAGACAGACGGACAGACAGAACTATTGATAGATAGATAGACCAAAGGCATGCCTGTGAGCTCGAAAATGGTGAGCTTCTGTGCCTGCATAATCTCCCGAGCTCTGCAAGTAGTGGGTTCTCTCTCTTTTCGCTTTTCTTCCTCGTAATTGGAATGGGCGCTCGCTCTCTCTCTCTCTCTCTCTCTAGATATACATACACAGAAATGTACTAGTAACATGCATATTCTTGAAGAAGAAGAAGATGATGATGATGATGATGGTGGTGGTGGTGGTGGTGGTGATGGTGATGATAATGGTGGTGGTGATGGTGGTGGTGGTGATGGTGGTGATGTTGATGATGGTGGTGATTGTGGTGATTGGTGATGATGGTGATGATGGTGATGATGGTGATGATGGTGATGATGGGGATGATGGTGATGATGGTGATGATGGTGATGATGGTGATGATGGTGATGATGGTGATGGTGGTGATCATGGTGGTGGTGATGATGATGGTGGTGGTGGCGATGATGGTGATGCTGGTGGTGATGCTGGTGATGCTGGTGGTGATGATGATGGTGGTGGTGGTGATGATGGTGATGCTAGTGATCGTCAATGATGGTGATGGTGATGACTTGACCATACAACTTTGTCCAGATGATGATGCCATGGGTAGCTGATGATGGAATGCGAGCCCAGATGCCCCGATCAACAGACACGCACCATGCAAACAGCCCTTTCAACCACCAAAGTCGATGTTTTGTCCAGTGCCCGCAGTGCTGAAGTTGTTCCATCGTTTATTTGGCATCTCCAATCCGAAACTGCTGCTGAGGAAGTAGTATGCATCGTTGAACTGCTTATTGGTCGTAAGAAGACGACCCCTTCCCTGGACCGGTAGATCTAGCTCACGCTTCTTGAATTTTGAGAAAGAAATCCATCGTTATATGGAAAACACCCCCCCGAATCACATCGATCACGTGGTCACAAGCTAGAATAATCGACCGGATGTCGGTGAAGAAAGAAATCTCTTTTGAGACTGCCGAGGTTGAATTCAGTGCGCTTTTGCGCTCTCCTGGAGTGTTGTTCCTCGTTATTTTTTGTTACTTGCGCCGAACTTTAGGAAGCTCTCTTTCTCTCTCTCTCTCTCTCTTTTAAGTTTTAACCTTATCGATATTCACAGGCCTTCGGAGTCGTCCCAGATCTTCTTTGTTCTTTGTGCCTCCTATAGGCATATACAGTGGATTTGCACTATTGCTGATCCACGGCACGAATACTGGCGAACCTTGATCCCATGCCAAAGCAACAGTAGCACCTACTGTTGATGCAGAATATGCTACCTAGTTCTGCTACGAGCTAGCATGTCGACGATAGCAAATGGGTTTATTCGACGATAGCAAATGGGTTTATAGTTATGGATTTGTACGAAGATCTAAGAATCCTCAGGCACAAAGCCCGACAAAAGGTTCAATCAAAAGAGAATGGCATCAACTATGACTAGATTTTCTCGCATGTAGTCAAGATGATGATGACCAAATGCTTCCCCTCGACTTCCCCAGGGTTGAGCAAGAAAGAAGCGGGATAATGCCAATACTGTCAATGGATAGAAGGAACACGAGCTTAAAGCTTTGCATCCTCATAACTCGTCAAAGAATGCTTGAATGGTGGTAAGCACGATAAGGAGAAGACATAAGAAAATCGTCACAAGTATGACCTTATGGAACAAGTCTCGATACTTCAGTTCCATTTGCATTGTACTTTTTCGAAATCGAGCGTTGACCGAGGAGATTTGTGATGTGGCTAGATCTTGCTATAGCGAATTCGTAAACAACAAAGTCTTGGCTGACAAGAAGACGCTTCTTGTCGCAAAGTTTTACGTAAGATTTGATTCGGGATCTTAATGATTTGGTTTCGGAAATGGCATCCCAATGGCTGGATTTGGGAGGGATCCAAAATGTTGGCTTGAAGACGATGACATTCCGGCCACGCAAAATTTTGATTTCGAGACGACACTTTTGATCGCGATTTGTGGTAGTTTTGAGACGAGATTAGGCTACACTAAAGCGTAGCAGATTCATGAAATCGAAACGAACGATTAGCTACACAAGACCCAAGTTGGCCTTGTCCCACGGGCCACAGTACAAGCACAGTTGTTTGCAATGCCAATCGTTTACTTTTTTTTAAAAAGTGTGGGACTAGTCGAAGTATGAAGACTTCCATTGACAGATGAAGTTGCTTTACTTGGCTTGGCTTTTGGGAGGCATGAAGGGTTGAGACAAGGTAGATGACCCATTATAATTATCGATCAGGACACGAACTTCTGCGTCAGATCGGATCGACGGCGTCCAAGAAGCATAAGAGAAATGATCGACACTGTCATGCAAGTTCCACACGCATCATGCAAAAGCAGGCGATTTGATTAACCTTCCGAGATGGATTCTCTACCGCTGCCTTTGTCGAGAACTATGCCAGTTGAGCCGACAAGTTAGCAGTCGGGCTACACGATCGGACTCGCATGTGGCAGTTGAGCTTGCAACTGGATAGCTTCACGGTCACATGGCAAGGCACTCAGCCTGACCATATCAGTGGCAGTTGTGTGGGTTGAAACCACTGGGGCCATTGTCGATGCAAATCTGGGTTGCTGTTGCAGCAGCAACTCAAGGCACAAACTGCCAAGATTCAGAAAACAAACTCCATTCGAAACCTAAAGCCGAGCAGATGGAGCCCTATATTGTGTACATGTAGCTGGCCAGTTGGATGGAACCCTGGACCAGAACCACCAGGTTCCGCTTTCTGCCAAGATCTCGACCAACAATGCCGATCTGGATTGAGAGCGATATTCTACAGGAAGCAGAAGAAGCTGAATCCCCACCCAAAGAAAGATGCTGACACCTTACAGGGAACCAACCATAGATTTTATATTTGTATGTATGTATGTGTATGCACATATATTTGTATGTATGTATGTGTATGCACATGTATCCATTGTATGTATGTATGCATACATATATGTATATGTATGTCTGCATCATTACATGCATGTATATGTATGTGTATGTGTATGTATATGGATGTATGTGTATGCATATGCATCCATCGTATGCATATGTGTACATGCATCTATTCTATGCATATGCATTTTATCGTATGCGTGCATGTGTATGTGCATGTATGTATGCATGTAGGTATGCATGTCACGCGTATGTATGTGTGCGTATGCATACGTATCTATCGTTTTGTATGTATGTATATGCGTGCGGTGGATGCATATGCACGCACATGCATGCAATACATACATATGCACGCACGCATACATACGCGTAGCATGCGTACATACAGACACACACACGCACATGCACATACACATATACGCATACAGTAAACGTATATGCATAGAATAGATGCATGCACATGCATGCGATGGATGCACACGCATATGTATCTATCGTTTTTGTATGTATGTATATGCATTCATTGCATGCAATAATGCATGTATGTTAATGCATTTGCATCCATTGTATGCATGCATGCATGTGTGCATGGCATGCATGTATGTATGTGTGCGTGCATGTATGTATGTGTGTGTGCACGTACGTATGTATGTGTGTGTATGTATGTGTGTTTATGGTAAAATACGGCATCTTTTTTGTTCGTAATTCTGATTTATTTTCTTTTGTATTTTTTAATTCTCGAAACTTCAAAATTCCCGTCTTCATCGTCTCCTTCTCCTTCTTCTTCTTCTTCTTCTTCGTCTTCTTCTGTCAATCTCGCGCTCTGGAACATCAGACAGATGCGTCGATCCAGAGAATAAGCCGCGACACGGAAGCTCACGGTCTTCTCCTCCTCCATCGAAGCTGAATCCCTGCGCAGGTCGGAAGATCATCAGCATTGCCAATCAACAGAGGTCTCTCTCTCTCGCTCCCTCGCTCCCTCCATTGAAGCTGAACTGTATGGAAGTAGAAAGATCATAAGCGTTTCCGATCCAATAAACAGAGGAAAGACAGGCAATCTCTCTCTGTCTCCATTGAAGCTGAACCGTACGGAGGTAGCAAGATCGTGACCGTTTCCAAGAAGCAGATAAAAGACAGGCAAGATCTCTCTCTCTCTCTCTCTCTCTCCATTGAAGCTGAACCGTTTGGAAGCAGAAAGATCATAGGCGTTGGCAATAAACAGAGAAAAAACAGGAAAGATCTCTCTCTCTCTCTTTCTCTCTCTCTCTCTCTCTCTCTCTCTCTGTATCTCCCTCTCTATCTCCCTCTCTATCTCCATTAGAGCTGAAACATACAGAAGACAGACAATTGTTAAGTTTCCATGCAGGCAAAAAATCTCTCTTTCTCTCTCACATCTCCCTCCATCTCCTTTGAAGCTGAAACATGACAAATAAAAGCAAGAAACTCTCGTTAATGCAGAAAAAATATATATCTCTCTCTCTACCTCCATTAAAGATGTCACCGATTTGAAGAAGAAGCTTCCGTTCAATCAAAGCAGAAAGCCCAAGGCAGAACTATAAAAGCACAAAGCAGAAATCGGTTTCCCTCCCATTCTCTCCGAGCTGATTGCCAAGAAAGAATCAGAACCTTTTCTCTTTCCATGCAAGGGAAAGCAAAAGTCAGGAAATACATCTCTCTGCCTCTGCCCCTTCTTTTACACACCAACTCCATTACAGCTGAAGAGTACGGAGGGTGACCTATCATAAGCAATCATACGCCTTAAAAATACAGAAAAAGCGAGAGAAGCAGAAACGAAATCAGAGAGAGCAGAAACGGAAGAACGACCGGACCATGGGCATACTGTAGAAGAAAGCAAAGGACACGTAAAATCGTAGTACACATCTGACTAGAAAAAGTAAGGAATCCTGGTTTTACACCATCAAGTTTTCAAACAAAGAGCCAATTGTACTCTACATAAGCAAGAAAATAACGTGAAGAGAGAAACGAAAGCTCAGAAGGAGAGAAATTTGAAAAACTACAGTCAGCCTTAGATTCATAGGAAGAGAAGTGAAAGAGAGAACGCAGAAAGGAAGTAACAAGAAAAGAGTTACAAAGGAAAGCAGTAGATTGATTATGCTGGAAATGTGGTGATGTATGGATTGTAAATCAAGAAGCAAAAAATAAGGGTTGAGGGTTTAGGGTTTGGGACACGTGTACTCATGTACTGGAAATTCAAAAGGAATTCTTGAATACTCTGAAGGAATATTGGAATCAGAGAACTAAGAAATTCAAGGTTATTGAAGAAAGGAAGAATAGACGTTTCAGGAAAATTGGGGGAGAAAGCATTTAGAACAGTCAGAAAGGAAAAGGCTTACTTGATTAACCATGAAAAGTTTTCAAAGCAATCACACACAGGCTCTATCTGAACGAAAAATGGTTTCTTCCTCTCCAACTCCTATACCATCAAATCATCAAAATTCTGTACTTCCCTTTATAGGTTGTGCCAATGTAGCTTCTGATCATACTAAACAGAAAAATACTCCTCAATCAGGGAAGAAAAATGAAGTTTGTGACATAATTCTAAAGCGTCTCAGACACATGAATCATGAAGACTCTTTTTCATCCCTAGAATTTGGAGATTCCATCCGTGCTCACTTCAACCGCCTTCCTTACAGGTATGTTTGAACAGCTTACATCTTATAATGACATGCTCGTTTTTTTCGGTCAAGTGGATCTTTGTAGGACCTAACGATTGCACTTATTTTGAAGAATAATTACAGTATCTAGTCATGGATGATGACCTTGCTGTTTTAGGATGCTTGATAATATATTTCTCTTTACTGTGTGGAAGGAAATTAATGTCTTTCATTAGCTAGGTTCCATCCAAAATATATGATTTATTACTGTTCCAATTGAGTAGTTACCTGGTATTAGCTGCCTGTAGACTTATAATCCGTTATTGCTGGATTAACTAGGATGATTTTAGAAATTTATTTGTTAACTTATGGAGACTCTTGGCTGGAAAACCTGCTTCTCGTGGTTGATGTTTGAAATGCATTTCATCTGCATTCGGTCAACAAATCATGGTAAGGATTTATAAGCGTAAAGGTGACCCTATAACATCGTTTGATCTTTGAACTCATTTAGTGAATGCCATTAAGAAAGTCATATTTTTTCTATCTTTTGAGAACTAGAGGTGCTGGGAAAATCCTTTTGTATTGATCTAGCTATCCATGACATGTAATATAGGACCTGTCTTCACTTTAAAATTGCAAGAGCATGTACAGACTGACATTTGATGTTATTTCCTATGCTTTTTACATGAGACATCCTTCTTTCGTATATCTTATTGGCTTACATAATAATATCTTGTATATACTGCTTGATAGTTATTTTGTTTATTGAGGTGTCCTTATTGGCTTGTCACTTTAGGTACGCCTTAGATGTTAATATTGAAAGAGCAGAGGATGTTTTAACTCACAAACGATTACTTCAATTGGCCAAGGATCCAAAAAATCGACCAGCCTTTAATGTTAGATCGGTTCATGTGAGTATGTGTTTCCACATTTAAATTGGAGCTGGTAATTGTATCAAAAGCAAGGCCTTACTATCAGTGCATTCATGTTATAATTAACAGTGTGCATGTCTGAAGTCGGAATTATGAATGTTTTGTAAATGCAAGTATAACCTCTACAGATGGCTTGTGATGGCAAACAATTTGTTTATTCTGTTTGCATTGATCCATCAAATCTTAACTACTGTTCACAGATAGTTTTTATCTGTCTGATGTGATACATGTCATGCTCTGAGCATCATGTGCATTGTTATGAAGATAGGTTCTAATCTCTGGACCTGAAAATTTGGGGGATAGTTCCCTAAAGAAAAATGGCATCAGTCAGCATTTTTCAAGGCCAACAAGGTAATGCTTTCACTCGCAATCTTGCAACTGAATTTGTGGAGTGATGGTTTTAGAAATATTTCTCTTACTTGTAAATTTGTATTTCTGATGGAGCAGCTTGCATCCACCACCGGCATTTGGCTCCTCACCCAATTTAGAGGCATTCGTTTTAGAGCTAAACAAGTCATCTTTTAATGATGATGATGGTAAAGAAAATGATGACAGTGGCCATTCTTCTGCCAAGTATGAAAACATTTCAAAGCAAATGTTCACTCCTTTGCATGACTATTGTTTTTATATTGATATTTTTTCTAGTTTATGATTCTTTTCTCCTGTTTTGAACTATGAAAATATGTTGAAGCAAATGCTCACTCTTTTTCGCACCTCCTGTTTTTACATTGATACGTTTTCAAGGTTTCAAGGTTATGACTGCTTTCCCCTGTAGATTTTCTCATGTGCCTATGCATGAAGTGACCTTCTCATCTGTTGACGAACCAAAACTCCTTTGTAAGGTAAGGTGTGCTAGAATCATATATGACCAACGTGTGATCTTTTTCATTTGAAAATATCACAATATTTGAATCTACACTGGATTTTTGTGCAGTTATCTTCACTGCTCGCAGACATTGGACTGAACATAAGGGAAGCTCATGTATTTTCAACTGATGATGGTTATTCTTTGGATGTGTTTGTTGTTGACGGTTGGCCCACAGAAGTATGTCTTTTTTTGGAGTGGGTTTTCCTGATTTTTTCATTTTCTTGTTAAATATTTAGAGTCATACAGATAATTTGGCCTTGTTTTGGGAAAAGGCGATTTACTGTATTAGTTTCTAGTATGGCTCCATTTATCTGTACTGGCTGCTGACTATGATCTTCTGTATTTTCTATTCCAATAGAATGTTGAAGAATTGCACCAGGCTTTGGAGAATGCAATCGCAGGTGTAGAGGTGATCTTGTATCTTAAAACTTCAGTCTTTATGCATTTCAGATCATGTGATATATTCTCAAAGAGTTTATGTATTCCCAAAAGAGCATTTATCCATGTCATCTGAGATATTGCCTGGATATTTTTTTGAGATTTAGTAAGACTAGACTATGAGGTATCCTGATTGACTGAGAAATATCAGTGTGATTAATTTTAAAACATGGTAATGTCAACTTACTCATGAAATCCACTGTTCTAGAAGAGGAAGTTTTCTAATATAAACCATAACAGGAAACATACTGGGAAGGAGTCTCACCAACTGCATCACCTGCACGGACTATAAAAAAGCCAGACACTCAACATGTTGAATATCTGAAAATATTGTCTGATGGAGCCAATGATTGGGAAATAGATTATAATCAGCTGAAACTGAATTGCAAAGTAGCATCTGGGGCCTTTGGCGATCTGTAAGTTCCAGCCAAAGATAAGTTGATTTGAATAGTGCAATTTTCTCTTTTTTCATAGAAGTTCATGTGCAGGTATAAAGGTACATACTGTGGCCAAGAGGTTGCGATAAAAGTTTTGAAACCAGACCGGATGAGTAATGACATGCAGAAAGAGTTTGCTCAGGAAGTTTACATCATGAGGTATGCATTAATGATTTTGGTTGTTTCAAGATTCTTAGATGCTTGCACCCTACATGCTTATCATTCTCTTCGTAGGAGAAAATATTGGGAAAGAAGGGTGGATATTAGGCTTCATAGGGCATAGCTAATCGTCAATGGTTTGGGGTTTCATAGTCTCCAAGATGGTCGTGTGATTGCTCGTTGCATGTGTATTGGTCATGGAAGGGTATGAAGCTTCACTGGATCTGACTATTGAACTGAGATAGGATCGGTGATGTAAATAGGGATTGTCAAAACTTTGGCAAGGTTCTCTGCATTCTCATTTAACTAAAAATTATTTGTGCTACTTTCTTGGCTTTATTAGCGTAACATGTAAAGGGTATCTACACTTGTTTGTTCTTATAACGGACTAGTATGTACGAAGTGATTCGTGATAGCCTAATGTTTGTTTACTGGTTTCTACATGGAATAGGAAGTAATGTTCTCTTTCTGTCAATGTGTGATGATGATGCCCATGATGCAGAATTCTAATGCACCACTGCCTTCAACAGGAAAGTGCGTCATAAAAATGTTGTGCAGTTCATCGGGGCATGCACTAAACCTTTACATCTTTGCATTGTAACAGGTGATTTTGGGAAATTTCCTCCAGAGTTGGTCATACACAGGCATCTGCTGTGTAGCGATGACAGATTTCATGCTTCTATTTTGTTTTTGTTGCAGAGTTCATGTCTGGTGGAAGCGTTCATGACTATCTTCATAAACGGAGAGGAGTTTTCAAGGTGCCAGAGGTGATTAAAGTGGGGATTGATATTTCTAAAGGAATGGACTATCTACATCAGCATAATATCATCCACAGGGATCTGAAAGCGGCAAATCTTCTGATGAATGAGCATGAGGTGATGTTTCGTCGCCCATGAGTTATTAATGATATATTAGGAAACATGTCATGGGTTAAAATATCAAAGCCTGGGTTAATTACAGGTGGTCAAGGTTGCTGACTTTGGAGTTGCACGAGTTCAATCACAAACTGGAATAATGACTGCAGAGACAGGAACATACAGGTGGATGGCACCCGAGGTATATGGTTGAAAGTTGAGAATTATAGCTAATGATTTGAAGCAAAAAGTATCTAATGAAAACTCACTTGTATGACAGGTAATTGAGCACAAGCCCTATGATCGGAAGGCAGATGTTTTCAGCTTTGGAATTGTGCTATGGGAGCTTTTGACCGGAAAGGTAAGCCGGAAAGCTGTAACTTTGCAGGGTATAAAACTGAAAATTTGCTTTCCTGATCGCTATGTCTGAGGGTCGAGCTTGTGGGATGTTTCAGATACCTTATGAGTACTTAACTCCATTACAAGCTGCAGTAGGAGTGGTGCAGAAGGTACATTGATTTAAGCCTCATCACATGCATTGAACAAGCATTTCCAAGTTCCACGATCTGTGATTTGAATTTGTCCCTCCATTCAACAGGGGTTACGTCCAACTATTCCGAAGGGTTCTAATCCTAGTCTTTCTGGATTATTGGAAAAATGTTGGAAGCAAGATCCAAAAGAACGGCCCGACTTTTCTGAGATCACTATTATCTTGCAGGATATTTTGAAAGAGGTAGGTGATTTTCTTGTCCATCGGCCTATTACTGTACTACTGTGGCTAGTTTCAGTGACGAAATTTGGGAGAAATACCTGGTTCTTTGGTGCCATGACATTTCGATAAAAGGAACAACTAGGCCTATATAAAAGTAATGGAAAAAACTTGAGCTTTATAAGCAGTTCTTTTTATATCAAAGGTGCCTCTCAAACCACAATGGAAGATTCGGTTGCCATATGAGCTCTTTGACGGTAAGAAAATCTCAAATTCATATGTTGTCACTGATTTTGCAGGTTACTAATGCTGATAAGGAGAAAAAAGTGGGCTTCCTATCGGCTTTTAAAAGGGTGTAGACAAAGAAGACTCGTGAAGGCTTGGACATTATGTGTAATAAAAGCCACGGATGGAGAGACACAATCATTGGAAAGCAACAGTGTTGCAAACGGAAGCAGGCTTTTTGAAGCCGGATAAGTATCGAGATTTACTCGAATTCTCTGTATCTTGTGACGTCAATGTTCCTACATCTTTTGAGAAGTGATTGTTCACTCGACATGCCACATGTCTTAGCCCTAATCCCTGAACTCTGAATCCATACACTATGAACCACAAACCTGATTCCAAGGATTAAAATTATGTCTCGACACGCACACACAAAGGTTACTTCTCCTTTTTATCCTTTCATGTGGAATCTTCACGTTGGATGTACAATTGGTTACTTCAAAACTTCTGCTTTCGCCTATCTAAAACTGTTTGAATCGATGCCGCAGATTTCATGTGTTGTGCATGTTGGGTTGGATCGATCGCCTTCGTAAGTGATGGCGCAAAACTGATCACAAATTAGGATGCCCAGGGTGTGATTGTGTCTTTACTATTCTAATGTTTGGGCGACAGGAAATGTGTTTTGCACCTTCTCTCAAATACACGCTGTCATCAAGAGTCTGTTCCTTTGAAACAAATGGTATACGCTGAGCTGTGGTACCAACTCCAAATGCTATTTCAATGGATGGCTTCTTACAACTTCGAAATATAATGTAGTTAGTTTTCCGCCGGTGTTTTGAATGTAACATTGTTTGGCGGTGATTGTATCGATGAATGGCTCTGAGATCTGTGGAGCATGATGCTCTTGTACACCAACTCCGAAATGCAATATGGTTTATTGCTCGAGGAACATGGTGACCACAAAAGATTGGAGTTCCTTCAAGAAGCTCGATGCTCGTATGGCTTGTGTTTTTGTAGTGCGCATTCCAAGTGTGTGAGAGCATAACAATCATTTGGGTAAAGCTTTTTGGCATTGAGTTGTTGGAACCTTGAAATGTATGTTCGGCATGATGGTACATAATGATGAGAAAAAGCTCCGGTGTCCGTTGGTATGCCTATACCCTTTGAAAAAAAAATTAAGGCAATGACAATCATTTATGAGCCGTGGAAGGCCACTAATCTTGAATGTTATGGTACTGACTGATCTTAAATGAGATCGATGATCGGCATTAGCAGGTCGATATGGACAAGGTCCGTGCCCTATGAAGCGATGCAAAGAATAGAATCGCAAAGCCTTCATGCGCAAACTGTTCACATGACTCGACGAGCTTTTACAAACACAGTCCGGCTTTAACTTGCATCGATTCTGATCTGCTCCGTCATTATATGCTAGCATTGTTTGTCAATTACCAACGCATTTCCGAGGATCTATTTAGCCCCAATTCTTCGCGGCGACGAAGCATGGAGGGATGGCTCCAAAGGTCAAATTCCATGTTTCTTGATCTCGGGCGAATGCCCACTACTTTAGCAAAGGCTATTGCCTCGGTGGGGACGAGGGGGCGCGGAGAGATGAAGCATACAATGGGCATGAGCCATGGACATGGAAAGTGTGACTAAGCTCAAAACAACAAACAAACACAAAGGGGGGCTAAAGACCCAAGAATACAATGTTTTCGGTCCCCGTTCAAAACACTGCTATAAAAGCCGTTGTCCAAAATTGTGTTGTTCTGGGGAGTAGGAACCAGAGCCAGAGCCAGAGCCAGAGCCAGAGCCAGAGCCAAAGCCAGAGCCCGAGTTTGCGATATCCAGGAAAAATGGACCTTCATCGCCGGGCTCGCATCGGGCATTGCCTCGTCGCCGCGTTCACACCTGGCCTCTTGTCCTGGCTCCTCTTGCTTGCGGCCGGCCAATGCCCGACGTATCGATCTTCGGGCACTTATGCCCCAGACCGCAATCTCACGGGAGTCGACAACGATCTCGTCGAGTTCGCACTCAACTTGGAATACCTCGAGGCCGAGTTCTTCCTGTGGAGCGCGCTCGGTTTCGGGCTTGACGAAGTCGCCCCACAGATCGTCGCGGGCGCGCCCGTTCCGTTGGGCGGCCAAATGGCCGCCCTCGACGGCTTCGCCCGCAACCTCTCCTTGCAATTCGGCCTCCAACAAGTCGGGCATATCAGGTCAGCCTCGTCCGAAAAAAAGCGTGATTATCAATCCGATGATGATGATGATGATGATGATGATTCCAACGATGATGACGTCGACGGTGACGGTCCCGCGATAATTCCAAATGCTCATGATTCTGATGATGATGACGGCGATGATGATGATGATGATGATGATGATGCTGATGATGATGATGATGATGCGATGATTGACGATGGCGATCGTCCGATGACGATTCCAAGTGATGATGATGATGATGATGATGGTGACGGTGATGATGATGGTGGTGGTGATGTAACGATTGACGATGGCGATCGTCCGATGATGATTCCAAATGATGATGATGATGATGATGATGTAACGATTGACGATGGCGATTGTCCGATGACAATTCCAAATGATGATGATAATGATGATGATGTAACGATTGACGATGACGATTCCAAATGATGATGATGATGGTTCGATTCGACGAGTGAATGGTACACTTACTTGGGTTTTTTTTATTCTTTTGATGCATCTCGACAATGTTGGGGGGACGCGTAGAGCGATCCTCGAGACGATCGAGGGCTTCCAGCGTCCGCTCATCAACATCAGCGCTGGTGTGTTCGCGCAGCTCATGAACCAAGCGTTCGGGAAGCGGCTCGATCCGCCATTCGATCCGTACCAGGACTCGCTGCGCTTCATGATCGCCAGCTACGCGCTGCCGTATGTCGCACTGACGGGGTATGTCGGCATGAGCCCGTCGCTCGAGAGCTCGGGAGCAAAGCGGGTAAGCGTCCCTAGAGAGAAACTCCGGTCGTGGGACCGTATCCGTTTGCAAACGCCGGATTCGATTCTAGTGGGTCGGGGGTTTCCGATTCGTTGGTCAGGCTAATAGCCGGTCGATTGTAACCAAGCCCATCTCGGTGGAGTCCTTGATCGATCGTAAATATGGATAGAATGCTTAGGTCGATCGATCGATCGATCGTAAATATGGATAGAATGCTTAGGTCGATCGATCGTAAATATGGATAGAATGCTTCGGTCGATCGATCGATCGATCGATCGATCGTAGTGGATAGAATGCTTAGGTCAATCGATCGATCGATCGATCGATCGTAGTGGATAGAATGCTTAGGTCGATCGGTCGATCATAGTGCCGATAGAATGCTTAGGTTGATCGATCCATCGTAATGGATAGAATGCTTAGGTTGATCGATCCATCGTCATGTATAGAATGCTTAGGTCGATCGATCGAAATGATTGAAGTGGATAGAATGCTTAGTTCGATCGGTCGATCATAGTGAATAGAATGCTTAGGTTGATCGATCCATTGTAATGGATAGAATACTTAGGTCGATCGATCGACCGTAGGGGTTTGGAATGCTTAGGTTGATGGATCGATCGTAGTGTTAGAGTTGAACTAACGAATTCGATTAGCTGCGACGTTAGCTACATGATAGTATGGGGGGATATAGGGGGGAGGGGGATCTGATCGATCCGATCGATCCGATTGAACCCGATCGATCTCGATCAATCGGGTTCGATCGGATCGATCGAGATTGATCGGGCTCCATCGGGTTCGATCCCGATCAATCCGATCGATCCCGATCGATCCGATTGATCCCGATCCATCCGATCGAACCCGATCGATCCGATCGAACCCGATTGATTGAAATGCATGGTGGGGCAGCTGGTGGCAGGATTGTTGGGGGCGGAGGCAGGCCAGGACGCGGCGATCCGGGGATATCTCTACGCGGCGAAGGACGCGGCGGTGGAGGGCTACGCGCACACGGTCGCGGAGTTCACGGCCAAGATATCGGAGCTCTGGGACCGGCTCGCGGGGAGCTGCCTCGGGCCCCGCCCGTCGCAGACAAGCGTGCTCTCGGCCGACGGCTTCTCGCTCTCGTTCGGCCGCACTGCGATTCCCATCCTGCGCATCGTCTACGGCTCGGGCGCCGAATCAGTCCCCGGCGCCTTCTTCCCCCACGGCGCCCGCGGCATCATCGCCCAGGCTGCCCTCCAGTCCCTTGGCCGCCCATCCCCGCCCTTGCAAAAACATTAGCAAGAATGAAAGAAAGAAAGAAAGAAAGAAGGACGGAAGGAAGAGAGATCGATCAGAGACGGGAGCGCGATGGGATTTTTTTTACCGGATCGATACGTCAGCGATTGGCGTCTGATCTCGTGCTTCGAGCCTCGTGTTAAAAATTACCGTCTCTGCCTTCCAGGTTCTCGTCTTAGCAGTAATCGTGACTCCCTGGTCCATTGCCGTGAGTGCCAATATAAAAAGGTTTATATGTGTATTTGAACTTGTGCCCTGTAGCTATATAGGATCAATATGTTTTAAATGCTTGATAATATCTTAAAGCATAGTCATATTAACGTTATAAACGACTTGCGGTATCCGCAGACATCGCAAGTCCTCAGAGCTTTGAGTGACAATCATACATGTAAGCCATGCGACAACCATACGTGTAAGCCATGTGGTTAGCATGCATGAGCCTTAGAACTCTATAAATACCGAGTTGGTCTCAGTATTGAACCATTTCGGTTCGACGCCAGTTTTCGGCGACTTGTACTCCGAGTCTCTTGATAATACATATTTTGTCTTCTTGTTCTTATTTGGTTTTCTTCTTGTCCGATTCGCATTTTTCAAGTTAAATCGTTATTTATGAGTTTCGGTCGTGATAGTTTCAATCAGAATCTGCACCTTTTTTTTTAAGTTTCTTATCCAAGTGTCATTATCACAATGAAGACTGTTAGCAAGCAAGAGTATGATCGTATTGTATTAGAGCTTGACCTTCTAACGACAAAATTTGTCATGTTAGAATAAGAGAATCAGAAATTTCTTGGAGATTTACAACAAGTGAGTGTTGAAATGGCACAACACAAGTTTTCTAAAAGAGTTCAACAACTTGAAATAGTTTTATTATCTCTTTGATAACAAGGTTCGACATCTCAAAGCTCAATTAAAAAGTCAAAAATTAGTTTACTAGCAAAGTTTGATTCGAGGTTCCTTAAACAAGGTGCACTTAGTAATTAATATGCATCCCAACGGATATTCAAGTGATGCATCCCAAGTAGGGGTAGTTAGAACACTATTGACGGGAAACGCCCTAGCATGGTTTGCACCATTATTGAAGAAGAAATCCCCAGTCTTAGAAAACTTTGAAACCTTCATTGTTGAGTTTCAAGCAAGTTTTAGTGATGCAGATAGTGTGAGAACAACGATAAACAAGATTTGAAGATTGCGTTAAGGTGATTGACCTGCTTCAGCTTACGCAGCAGACTTTTGGCTTCTTGCTTGTGATATTCCTTGGGATGAAGAAGCGTTAAAGGACTTATTCCGATATAGATCTCATAATGATGTGAAAGACTTGCTCTTGACCTTTCACGAAGAGCCTAAATAAGTTATGGAGGCAATTAGTAGAGTTGTACGATGCGATAATCGACTATTTGAATGGCGTTCAGAGCGATAACAATTTCGTACGGCCAAGGGGAGATCAAATATATGCTTTGATCGTTGGGTAAATCCATTGTGTTTATATTGTGGTGGATCAAGTCACATAGCAATTACTTGTCCTCACAAGTCGAAATGACAAGCCGTGACATCTATCGTTGCCTACGAGCTTTCACTTGAGATGATTATCATTATCGTTACATTCATGGCATCATTCTGGCACATTGCACAGTAACGCATTGGGCGATTGGATAAGGATGATAGATGGCATGGAGCTACATACAATACAAGGACCACAATCAATCGGTTTCACCAACCTTGCTCCTTAAAGGAGGCTCCACGTGATGACTGAGCCAATGCAAAATGAGTCAGATCTTTTGGGGGTGTGGCATTGTGTCGGGCAAGATACTCCATCATTGAATGTGTCAAATAAGATTGCCGACGGGCCATTGAACGATGCCCATATAGTAAGTAGTAGACAGATCTCGCATCACCCCTAGCAAACTGGACATTAGTACCTTTTCCTTCTACTTCTTCTTCTTTTTCTTCACCTTCAATCTTCTTCTCCTGCAACGATGGAACTGATGTGCATTTTTGGGCACAGTGCGAGAACCTAGCAGGGTAAACAAGACCGAACTTTTGTTGATTTGTTTCAGTTCCTGTCGTCAGAGAAGCGGAAGACGGGTTTTCATTGAAGGCGATAGAGTTTTACCAACCCCACCCAGTGTATAAGTTTGTGTTTGATTATTTGAGATACTCGGGCATGTGGCATATTCAGAACTTGCGCAATGATTTATTCTTTGATGGGCTTTCTAGAGTATCTCAACATATATGTAGGATAAGAGGAAAGTTGATTTTGGCAGTTTTTACAGCCAGGTTGCATAACAACCTTTGTCTCGCAGATGAGTTAGATTTATGCTGTTTTGTACTGCGGGGAACCTTAGAAGGTTGCCCTTGCCACATCGCTAGTTTCGAAGTCGCTTCGGTAGCACGGTTCTTCTGTATCGTCATGTTGTTTTGATACGAAACGTACATTTACGGAAAAACAAAAGAAGGAAAAGAAAAGGGGTTTTTCTCTTTTGGCCTGGGCCAAGTGTGAAACCGCCCATCTCCCACCAGGTGTGAAACCGCCCATCTCCCAGCAAGTGTGAAACCGCCCATCTCCCACCAGGTGTGAAACCGCCCATCTCCCACCAGGTGTGAAACCGCTCATCTCCCACCAAGTGTGAAACCGCCCATCTCCCACCAAGTGTGAAACCGCCCATCTCCCCTGTTCTCCCCTGTTCCTTCTTCTTCTTCTTTCTTCTTTCTTCTTCTTCTTCTTCTTCTTCTTCTTCTGCTTCTGCTTTCTGATTCTGATTCTGATTCTGCCCAATGACCCAAGATGGAGCAGGGCTTCCATGGCGATGAACGATCTGCCCAGATCCCGCCTCCCTGTTCCAGGGCCGGCCATGGCGATGGCGGTGCGCTTGCTGATGCCGATTCCGATTCTGAGGTTGCAGAGCTCCACAGCACCCACCTCTGCCATCAGTGCCATAGCTATGTCCGCCCCCTGGCCATGGAACCTCCATTGACATGCCCTCTGTGCCATGGCGAGTTCCTGGAAGACGCCTCCGAGCTCACGCCTTCTTCTCCTTCTTCTTCTTCTTCTTCTTCTTCTTCTTCTTCTTCTTCCCCGCCGGATCAGATCTGCGACTACTTGGGCCGATTCCGGCATGCCCTGGGCAAGATCTCGAGCTTCTTGGCAACAACAGATGTGCTCACCAGCGCGAATCCGTTCCTCCTCCTGCAAGACCATGTGCAGACGAGCCTCATCCACGGCAGCAGCGAAGAGGAGGACTGCGATGGGGACGGCAGCAATGGGGACGATGACAACAATCAGGAAGAAGAAGAGGAGGAGGAGGAGGAGGAAGAAGAGGAAGAAGATGGCTATGGTGATGAGGACATGGATTCGCATGGCCATGGTTTCTCCTTCGCGAGCACCTTGGACTCGGGGTTCGTGCACATAGATCAGAGAAGAGTGGATTTCAGCCATGGCCTCCAGCATCTTCTCCAGCAGGTCTCGCAGCAGTACTACTCCGCCTCCTGCCATGCCTCGGCTCCTGCATCGGCGTCCTCCATAGATCGCCTCCCCACCATTGTCTTCTCCAGCTCTGCCGATGATGATGATGATCATGATGATGATGATGATGATGATGGTAACAGCCTCGATCCTTTCGCATCGACCGCGAAGAAGAAGAAGATGACGACGGCGATGGCGATGATGATGATGATGATGGCTACCCAATGCCCCATCTGTAAAGACGAGTTCGAAGCTCCTGCGCGGATCAAGCAGATGCCCTGCAAGCATTCGTACCATTCGGATTGCTTGCTCCCGTGGCTTGCCCACCACAATTCTTGCCCCGTCTGCAGATTCGAACTCCCGACCGAAGATGAAGATGAAGAAGATGATGATGATGCTGGTTGTGGTGACGACGATGAGAAAGGCAAACGAGTATGGTACCCCTTGTAGCTCTTCTGACCTCAAGCGGGTTCCACTGATCCCATCCGATTAAGGGAGTGAGAAGGATCTTGCCCTCACCTCCATATCCAAACATGTTACTTCCATTACAATCTTCGCAAAACGGTTAGTATGCTCTATCTATCTATCTATCTATCTATCTATCTATATATATATATATATATATATATCTCAAAGGGATCGCAAACTGTCGGATGAGGGTACGATTGCGTTGGTATGCTTCAAAAGACTGCCGAATGGTAAATGTGATTGCTTTGTAATGCATGGAACACTATGCAATGACGCCACAATTACTTCCATATGATTCAGAAACTGGTGGATGAGCGTGCGATTCCTTGGTTATGCTGTGAAAACTGTTGAATGATGATTCAAGATGCTTCAAAAAACTGTCGAATGATGGTACAATGTGCTTCAAGAACCTGTAGAATGATGATACAGTATGCTTCGAAAACCTGAAGACTTAGGGATGGTACAATACACTTCAAAAACCTATAGAATGATGGTACAACATGCTTCAAAAACTGTCGGCTCATGATACAATTACTTGTTATGCTTCAAAAAACTGTTGATTGATGATGTGGTTATGCCGTTATGCTTCATAAAACTGTCAAATGATATGGCACGATATGCTTCAAAAAACTATCGGACAATGATGCAGTTACTTTGTTATGCTTCATAGAACTCGTGAATGATGATAGAATATGATTAAAAAATTGTTGGCTGATGATACATTTACTTTGTTATGCTGTCAGATGGTGATGCTATCAATTCCTTTGTTATGCTTGAGAAACTGTCGAATCTGGATACGGATCCTTAGTTATGCTTCAGAAAACTGTCAAATGATGGATACAATATGCTTAAAAAATCATCGAACGATGGATGCATGTGCTTCAACAACAGACAAATGATGATACAATTACTTGGTTGTGCTTCAAAAGATTGGCGAGTGATGATATAATTCCTTTGTTATGCTCCAAAAAACTCTCAAATGCTGATACAATATCCTTCAAAAAACTGTAGAATGATAATGCAATTACTTGGTTGTGCTTTGAAGAACCATGGAATGATGATGCAAGTCCTTGATTTTTACTTCAATAAACTGTTTAATGATGATACGATATGCTTCAAAAATCTATGGAATGATGGATGTGATTCCCTCATTATGCCTCGAACGATGATACAATTACTTGGGTTATGCTTCAGAAATCTGTTGAATGATGGCGCTTCAGAAATCTGTTGAATGATGAGTTGTTGAATGCCGATAAGGTCTCTTTAATTAGTGGCATGCTGATCTACAAAATGGGCAATCATCAAATGAATGGCATAGGGCTTGATCGTGTTTTGCATTGCAGATTCAGACGATCTGAGCTTCGAATGCTACTTCTGGCAGCACCACGATTTCTGGAGAGTTCCGATCAAAGCTGATTCCACTTAGATGACGAGCAATGATACGATCGATCGGCCAACTTTGTAAATTGCGCAATGGCTGTTGATTAATCCATCGATCGGTCAGTTGAGTTGTGATAAACAATACATCAAGAATGGATTTGTGCTTAACATGCTTATTAGGGCTTGAAGACAAGATGATGCACCAAGTTGTGATAAAACATACATCAAGAATGGATTTGTGCTTAACATGCTTATCAGGACTAATCCTCTAGTCTCTCCATATGACTAGCATTGATCTCCAAAGAAGCCACACTCAGCCTTCTACATTCGCTTAGCACAACATCGTTTTGAAGAACTCTGATCAGTCTAACCACAACCATATTTCTCATGACAAACTGAGAAAAGTTTGTCTAGTAGACACTATTTCCCTATCATCTCTTTCATCGAGCAAAATCATTGGGCATAATAAGCACCAGCGAAGGCTTCGAGCAATGAACAAATAACACTGATATACACACAAATGATACACATCTTTCTTCCTTTTTTTTTTGTTTTCTTGATCTGTTTCTATCAAAGAATAACAAAGAAAGCGCCAAGGGTTTCAGGTTTCAGGGTTTACTGGAAAGAGGTATTCAGGAGAGAAGAGAGCTGAACTTCTCGATCGGGGCCGATTGCTCTAGCACAAAGGCAGCCTGGAAACAGTCGGCAGCTTCGGCAGCCCTTCCAGCAAGCTTATGGACCATTCCAAGGTTATACCATGCCTTGTGGTTCATGGGCTCTAATCGAAGAGCATCAGTCAAGATACTCCTAGCTACAGGTAATGACTTGCCCCCGGTCCTCCTCAGTAATGCACCCAGCGAGACCTTGCTTGGCACGAAATCGGGATCGACACCAAGCGCATTGTTGTATGCAGCTGAAAAAGTTTTAGGTGAGATACAGAAAAGAAAAGGAATGCCTGAAATCAATGCGATTGAACGACAAAAAAAAAACCATCTGAGAATTGATGCCATCCAGCGATGAAAACAAAAACCAAACCAAACGAAAGACGTATCATGTCAATGTGATTGATTTGAATGAATATGAACATCTGAAATCTATGCAATTGATCATGTCGATGTGATTGATTGAATGAATAAGACCACCTGAAATCTATGCAATCGATCGTGTCGATGTGATTGACTGAATGAATTCTTAAGAACATCTGAAATCTATGCAATCGGTCGCATAAAAATAGACCTGAAACTGATTCGATCGGCTGGAAGAGCAAATACAGCCTACATTGATGCTCTCAACCAGGAAACAAAAACACCCTAAATCGACTCGCCATCGGGTGAGAAAACGAAAACAAAAGAAGGAAAGATGCCTAAAATGAGGCAATTGATCAGAAAGAACACTGAAATCGATGCGATCGAATGAAAATAAACACCCAAAATGATGTAATTGAGCGAAAGAAAACAATCGGAGGACAATGAGATCAAGCAAAAGAGGTTCTCTGTCATAGAGCCAGAAAAACACTTCAAATTGATGCAATGGAGAAGAAAAAAACACACCACCAGAAATGGTTTGAAGAAAAAAACAATCCAAATCGAAGCGATCAGAGCGACACCCAAATTGATGCAACATGAGACGAGAAAACACATAGAAAAGGAAAGACATCTGAGGACATTATTAGTCTTATGCAATGCACATTGGTTTGTTCATTCATTCATATGATAATCTCAATGGATTTTACGATTGTGAAGACATCCAGCCCAAACAGCAATTTACCTGATGCCTCCTGTAGTTGACCACGAGCTTCATGCAGCGCTCCTGGAGCAGCAAAGAAAGATTGAAAAAATGAATCAAGAGAAAATAAGGTATTTCTATCTAACATTGGAGGCAATGTGCAGTAAAATGCAAAAAAACCATCAAGATTAAAGCTACAAAAAAAAGCCTAAAATTATTACAACAAACCTAGCACACAGACACAAGGACAAACCACTTTCCGGGTCATGAAAGCCATAGGGATCAGAGCTGATGCAGTGAAAAAAGAAATGAAAATATTCTCATAAAGTAGATCAGGGATGCATTCATTAAGAAACATGGCAAAACATAACAAGACAAGGAGAAAAAAAAGGTAATACATATTCTCCAGCGAGGAAACACAATGATAAATTTAGAATTAGCATGTCAAACCAATAATGCACCTAAACATAACAAAGCTTGTCTGATTTCCAGATCACCGAATTACAAACATTTACTAATACACTAAAAGAGATCAAACGCTGAGATATAGAGGAAAAAATCAAGGGAGATTTCAGGATAAATTCGTGTACAATGAAGTAAAACTTTTTTCTTTACCTATTGCCTGCCATGTAGCAGCAGAATGCAGCTTTAAAGCTTGAGCTTTCTCTAGGCATACTTCTGCATCGTGCCATAATGCCAGATTTGAGTAAACAGCAGCCAGATCTTGCCATACTTCCAACTCAGTAATTTTGATGCCTCCAACCTGAAAAAAATACCCAATCAATTGATGAGATGCACCCAGTTATAAAATTAGGGGACATTCCAAGAAAACAAAGAACGGGGAAAAAAAGTTATCAACAAACTAGTAATAAAATATTTTCTATATACCACAAAATTAAAACCCAAAAAAAAAGAGAAAAAAGATTGTACTCCATAAAATATCAACAAACATTCTCTATATACCACAGATTAACATCACGAAATTCCTCCATGAAATAGTAGCAATATATTATCCATGCACAACAAGATTAAACCCAGAAAAGCAAAAGAAGAATTATTCCGCCATAAATCAGTAACAAAAGATTTTCTCTAAACTACACTATTAAACACAAAAGGCCAAAGAGTAAAAAAAAAATCTTCCCTAAAATAGTAACAAGAATTTGGATTCATTTCTGAGAAAAGAGAAAGGCCCAGGTATTGTCCACTGAGGGTATAAAAAATGTGTCCTTTATCTGGTATCATATTTGTTTCTTATGCTGGCTAGCTCCATGGTCACACTGTTTCTTTATAGGTTTTGCATGATTTGCCGTAAGATTCTCATGCTACATTTTCCTGCTTGTTAATTTCTACACTGTTAAGATGTCAGTTTCTCTTTTCTCTTGTGGGGGAGGGGGGGATTTTGCAACTCATATTCACGAATAAGAGAAAATAAGAGCAAAGAGAACTCCTCATTATGTGAATATAGGATCTATACACAACGAAATGAAAAATGACACAAAAATGTACTCAAAACCTTTGATCTTGATGTCCCAGCACTGAAGCTCTTTCTTTGTGCCTGCACCAGAGCTAAGAGAAGCATATATGTCTTGATCCCTTCGGTTGAGTTGCCCTGTGCAATTTGCAGCTTTGCTTTAGTCCGCAACAGTTCACCTTGGTCCCATTTACCAGTCTCTTCAAGGGCCACATTCAACACATTCTCGGCATCATCATATCGTTGCTGAGAAGAAAGCACAAGCCCTAAAAACCTCCATCCTTTTACTACGGATCCACCCGTCAATTCCAAATATTTCTTAGCACAATCCAATGCAGCAGGCAAATTCCTCTGTTCAGCATACTCTACCCCAAGGTCAAAGTACGATTCCGCATCCTCCCCATCCAACAGCACAGAATTCTGTAATGCTTTTAGTGCTTCTCTCTGTAGTAAAGTCCTTTGAGAGTTTGATGATGCAGTTCTAGCTTGCTTCCCCATAGCAACTCCAAGTATGTGATAAACTACAGACCTTTGATCGTCATGAGAATCTCCCATGTTTGCTATGGCTCTCTTTGCATACTCCACTGCATCACTAGCAGTGTTGTGATCTTCTGAAGATAACTTCGCAGCTAATACTAATGCAGAGATGTCATCAGGTTTCTCCAGCGGATGCAGCGACTTCTGTAGTAGATTTAGTGCAGTCTTTTTCTCGCCACATCCACTATAACAAAGTGCCAAGTTATACCATCGGTCTACCCTGCTTATGGTACCTGGCAATAGCTCTTCATATTGTTTTGCCAGAATCGCTGTCTGGCCACACGTTGACAAAGCAAAAGTTAGATGCTCTAAGACTGTAGGATCCCATGGAATCCTTCTCAAAGTCATCTTTCTTAAGAGGATCATTAGCAATAAGATTGCTTCCTCAAGATTGTTCTTAGGAACAAAAGAGCCTTCTCCCTGAGAGGCCAAACTCGGAGCACCAGCTTCGACTCCACAATAAAGAAGCAAAATTGCGAACTCTTTCTGGATACGGGCAGATGTTTCTGCACTGAGATTCCATAGATGCAATAATGCACGTCTGTAAGCTTGCATCGCTTCATTGTAGAGTCCGGCTAGTTTCCAAAGCTCAGGAAGCAATTCTACAGCATTGCTAATGGTCTCTTGTAATTTGCTTTCACCTAGCTCATCAGGTACACCCATAGGGAAGACAAAGTCAATAGTGTCCAATATGCTTTTGCACTCTTGAGCAGCCTCTGTCGCACCACAAGATAAACATAATTAGTACATAATTATTGAGAAGCGTTATGCAGATCTGTTACATTACTTCAAAATAGAGGTTAGGCATATTCAGAATTTTTTCTAGATAGTAATCCATTATACAACCAATCTTAGTGTGCAATCGATCCCTATGTAAGATCCATGATAAAGGTTTTCAAAAAAAATACCCATTAAACCCTAACATCATAAAATGCAACTTGAAGACCTGTGATCCAATGGTTGAGGATGGGTCCACATTTTGTTCTATACCTAGATACTAAAGTCTTTATAATTGCTTTTCTAATGCTGATGGATATGCAGACATACGAGTGCAATAGCTTTGATGACACAAAGCACTCTCAACAAATCCACAGTAGGTGTCTTGTCTCATTGGTTGAATCAGCTACAACAGTGTTTAGAAGAGGTATTGCAAGGACACAGCGGTATGGAGGTTAGAGAAATAATTCGACAAGGCATATTGCAACAAATCTAGCATGGCCATCATAACAGATTCCTTCATCACCGTTGAAATCCTTGCTCTCAATGTAACTTCAGATCTTTCATCCCCAGACACAGCGGTCCCTATGCTACATTTTTGCTATAACTACAAGGTTGTTGCTCCATACAAGGCAATTTGCTTGTTTATTTCTTTTAACAGCTGCAGCTCCATACATGGAAATCTATATTTAACCTATTAGGCATAAAGGTTGTATACTTGATCCTATGAGAAAATAGCATCTCCATCTTCCCCAATTCCCTTCTTGCTTCCACTACTTACTTATCTCACAAAATAATGACCTATAATGGAAATCATCATAGCCCAAGAATATGTCAGACACTTTTATGGAGAATCAACAAAATTCACAACAGATGAATAAAAGAAGAATTGTTATCAGAGCTATTCAGGATATAACACCTTCAAGCTTTCGATTCCTGTTCTTTTACCTGGCAAACGCCCAAGTTTTTGCAGTGACTTAGCCTTCAAATAAATAGCCTCAAGTAATAATCCTGCTGCATGGAGAGACAGTGGCTGAATGATTTCATGTTTTGATCTACCCCGGCGATGAGAGGCTTTGCTCTCTCTGGAAGCTTTCATCCGAGACCTTACAGTGCTAATATCAATCCCATCGAAAACCTGCAATGCGGCTTCAATATTACCCCTTTGGTATTCCAATCGGCCAAGAAGTGCACGAGCCTCCTGCATATTATAACAATACATGTCAAAACCCTATGCATTTTTCACATATAAGCCCATCAGAGTATCACTGCATTTGTGCATAGAACCAATACTAGATTATTCCTGAAAACACTACAAGTTTTTCACACACTCAACATGGTGCACCATATGATCAACATTTTGTCCATAGTGTATTCTCAAAAATCCTATGCATTTTCCGCACACATTCAACCTGCTATTGCCATATTACAAATATCTTGATCATACTAGATAGATCATCATCAAAAACTCTCGGCTTTTCTCACATGCATGCTCAACATTGAAATATGATCAACACTTCGTACATACAATCAATGGTAGATTGTTCTCAGAACCCTATGCATTTCTCAATCCGCAACTGCTTCTCTCTCTCCTCATGTTATCCTCTCTCTTTTCATCTGTGTCATTACTAATCACCGTATCTCTGCGTTATCGCCCAACATTACCACCATCTATTGCATAATAAGTTTCATCCATCATCAATGTTCTCACGTAGTTACTGTCTCTAAACGCAGGAAAAATCCCGAATTCCTCTCTCTCTCTCTCTCTCTCTCTCTCTCTCTCTCTCTCTCTCTCTCTCTCTCTCTCTCTCTCTCTCTCTCTC